>JAAAKL020000100.1:0-62450 GCA_010016065.2 Carybdea cf. marsupialis auct. non (Linnaeus, 1758) | reverse complement strand
CAGTGTTGATTGTGTACCAGTAACATCAATAATCAAACAAAAGATTGAATATGAATCACTCATAGATATTAAGACCTTGCTCATGATACTCGAGCATAACAAATGATGCTAATAAATGACCATTAGAACTGTCTAACCAAGTTAACTGAGGGATTCAACCTCTACATGTGCCGCCCTCTAATTAAAGAAACAATTAGCTTTCAATATCTATTACTCCAGAGCATCGATGAGGATGAAATCAAACCTTCATAAGGAGTCAAAAGGGCCGGGTTTTGTAAAGAAGCTGATTAAAAGAGAGATTGACAACGGTGATCGGTTGGTTTTCAAAACATTGATTCAGTCACTTGATGGTGCATTGTGTCGTTTATGTCACAGCAGGACTGGAAGTAGGTGTGACGGAATAAAATTAATGCAGATATGTGCTATAATAAATTTCAGGAGACGTTACAAAATTTCAGACCAAACTATTGAACTTTTTTAAGAGCAATCACGATTTAAAATCGTCAGTGGTTGAATCAACACCCCCACCCAATAGGAATAGGGTTAAAAGTGATACAGCCAGTGTGTAATGAGCTACAACAAGCAACCCCAAAATTTCATTATTTAAAGCATCTCGCAATCCACAGCTGTTCCTGGATATGACATACAAAGACAAGGAATAGGAGTTCATTTCTAAGATGTTGTAGTTAAAACTCCATTTGTCGCACTTTCCTAACAGACATCATATCTTAATTTACTGGAAGCTGTTTAAAATCCAGCTACACAAGCCCTCTCTCTGCAAGCAAAAGCACATTTATTGCTGGATACTCAACGAGTATGTTGTTTCCGTTTTATTTTTCGAAAATTCCCCGACCTCATTATGTACGCTCCCTTGTGTCCGCATTCCTGTTGCCTCTACTCCATAAATACCGTGAAAATTTTGTATATAAACAGTGGTTTGTATGACTCTGAAGAGAAGACACGAAAAGCTTCAATCAAAGTGTGAAGTACAACTTCTGGCCACGGCTTTTGATGGATTTTTATAGACAAGATTGGTATCAGATGACTAACACCTCTATCTGAAAGGTCGAGATTCAATTGCTAAGAAGTTTAATACTGAAATATAAAAATATCACATAACAAACCCAATTACATTGTTTGTAAGTAATAAAAAGCTGCTGTAGATGGTAGATTGTTATCATGTCATGAGTCGAAGTCTTTTTCTGAGCTACGTTTCGAGAGATACTTTTCCAATCTTCAGGCTAATGGAAGTTTTGGCTGAATATATGTCGTAAGATTGCAGACCCCCGAGGAAGTAGGGATCGAACCTGTCGTAGAGGTGGCGCCATGCCTATTTTGTGTCTGTTGTGTTTTCTTCGGTATTGCTGGGAACCATGTGTGTAGTAGATTGTTAGATATGTTGTTGGTGTGGTTGCAATGTTTTAGGGGATGAATGGATTTTGTGTTGATCTCTTAGTTCAGTATCTTGCTATTTTCCCTGTCGACGGTGTGATTTTTTTCCAACAAGAGTCCGCGATCTCGTTGCTCTTTATTCCTCCCTCTTTGACTGCTTTCTTGTGTTCTTTTTGCCTCTGACTTAAAGAGCGCTTGGATTCACCAATATATGCTGCTGGATAATCGTTTTATTTGTATACGATGTTGTTGATTTCTTATAAAACCACAGGGTCCCTGGGCTTTGATAGTGCAAGGTGGACGTGGTCGAAAAAGAACATCGGATGTTGTTGGTGCAAATGGTAAAACGGTACAAATGGCGCCTAAACAATAAACTCCTCTCTATTGCAAAAGTCGTTCTCGCTAAATGACGACTCCCCGTTAGTAGTTGAATTTCACCCGAGGCCTTTATCAAAATTTCACTCTATTGTCAGTTGACCACCTAATCAACTTACCCCATTCCCAATCGATCAACTTACCCTACCCATGATACTTTGGTCAAATTCCACTTTTACTGAATATCTCGATGTGATATCTTTTTGCAACAGAATATGATAAGGAAATATATGAGCACGATAGTGACGCAAAATTAAGAAAAATCCATTACATGAAGTATTTACCAATTTCAGGAGAATTCGTTTTTAGGGTATAAAAAAGTTGAGGCTTTTAGTTCTTTCAATTTAAACAGAACGTGTTCGCTGAATCCTGCACCTGAATTGGCAAGCATTCAGGCATTGGCAACCTGTATCAATGAAGTAAGTTTCTTGATTTGTTGAGTTGCGGATACGTAACAATCAAGGGATGATCATCTTGCCCCTCGTGAACCTACCCCACTTGCCCCTCACGTTTCGAATGATCCTTCCTAAAAATCCATTTATATTTCTATGCGTGTCTACATAAGCTCACGTGCTAGCAGAGATTATAAAGCTCTGTTTCATCATGTTTCATAATTTCTGGTGCTAGGGGTCTGGGACCTTAGGGGACTGCAGCTTCCTGAACTTTAGCGTACTCTTAGCATAACCCTTCATTACTATGATTGTGAAAAGCTTTTAAATGTCGGAGCTATAGTTGATTAGATATGAGTTTCCTTGTCAACCTGGGGTCACAAGTTATCACTGGTCCATGCGCAATTTTGGCTAGATTTCGTGTCATTTTCCAATTTGCCCTCACATTTAGCATTTTACTTACGTTTGAAATTCATTTCCCTTGTATAAAGTACACTGGGTATTAGTATGATAGCGTTCTGAATTTAAAAAATGTTTATCTCAATGGATAATTTGACCATAAAACTAGACATCTTTAGTTCCGATTTGTGTTGATTTTAACCAATGTACAACTTTTCAAACGAAAACTGTGAGCAGATCTGTCAAAACTTTCAACATAGAAATACCACTATCCTATGACAGATGGAGAAAAAGTAAAGTCTGACACCTATAGGAGGGAAATGAAAGCGAAACGTTTTTTGGGTTGGGGTTTTTTTTCGGTGGGAGGGAGGAGGTACATACTTTGAATTTTCTTCCACTTAATCTAAGGTAAACGCCATTTTAGGTATAAAAGTAAAGTACGTTGTCTAAATTCCTCCTAAATACCTACACTTCATTTTGCCCCCCTTTCGTGTTTGCTTGTCATCCCGTTTATTAGCTGACTTTTAATACATCTAATCAAGACACATCTTTCTTCAAGTGTTAAACTCAGTTGTCCCTGTTAGTGTAAAAGTGGACATCTTCACTATCTTATTTGACTGTTTATACCTCAGAACTTATTAAGCCTTTTTACAACCTATAAAACAGTATGTAGGCGTACTTAAGGTGAACATAGAAAATTTTTCAATCATAATTTTCAATCGCATCAATCCTGTACTGAATGAATTTCATCGGGTACAGTTTCATCAATTGATAAAATACTGCAATTTTATAATAGCCTCGACTTGAAAAGAAGGTCTTTGAGCAGCTTTTAGACGTTCTCTGCTAGAAGAAATGCACTGCTGTGTTTGATCTTCGGCTTATCAATGACAAGAATAATTGAAATATTGCCTCTTGCCTCAAAGCCTTTTTTTAATTTACATGTTAGTATCAACATGGTAGAATTTGTATACGAAAATAATCCATAGAACTGTCATAACAATGAAAATTTAAAAATCAAAACCGGTTTCGTTTGTATGCTAAAGTTGTTAGTTTCAGCTCAGGTGCCTTTTTAAAGAGCTTTGTAGACAATCTATAATAAATAATTTAATAAATAACGATGACACTTAAAGCCCCTGGGGTGTTTTAAATAAGATGAAAAAATTTACTGCTAAATAATGATCTGATGTTTATGCTAATACGTATATCAGTAGGAAGGTACGCATTCGGATTAGGCGTCACTTCATCAACAGAACAAACGTCTGTGTTAAAAGAGGATTTGACGCAAAAAAATAGTTCAATGTTTTCTTCGTTGCTATGGGAACACGATGTACACAAACCGGGAGTCCCAAATATTCTCTTGCTAACGACTTTCTAAGTGGTAGCAAAGTATGGAGGAATGGGCAAGACAAGGGTTCACTTGCTGAAAGAGTGAAAAGTAACGATGGAAACATTGATGCACTCTTTCAGTGTTCAAACTGTCGATGATGGGAAAAGATGGCAGTTCGATGAGTTCAAAAGTTACTTGTCGATAACATTGAGTAGTATCCTTAGCATTATGATAGCTTACGCAGTCGCTAGACGCAACAGTAAGATAGACAATGCAAACTACAGTTTATACTTAAGGCAATCCATGAATAACGAAAATATCTAGTAGCACAACAGAGAAAAATAATTGCTTCAATGGGCTCTTGACACATTCGATAAATTCAAGCATTATTTTTGCGGTCGCCGAAGGCTTATAAAAAGCAATGCAGTTTCAAGTAAGCAAGAGTCGTCTTGAAGGAAAAGTCATTCAGATAATGATACCATTGCGGGGAGACACATTTTCATACTTTAATTCAAGAATTGATGAGTGGTAAAATATTTTACCTTTAGCAGTTAGGTCAATAAATATAGATTTAAAGTCACTGTCAAAGCATCGTCCTAGAATGAAATACCTGGAGCTGGCTGTACAGCAACATATAGTAACAATACAACGAGACTGAAGAGTAATATGTACCTAATCATTGTCGCTGTTTGTCCTCACATAGCTAAGATTGCGGTTATGAGAAATAGACACTACTACTCCACCACAGCGAATCTGCTAATGCTAACACTAATTCTTAAAACAATAATAAACCTCGCAACAATTTGTTAACCAACTTTCAGTCTTCTAAGCCTTTATTGGTCTTTGTCTACATAATTTTAAAATAAATTAAAGAAGAATAATCATAAATTGAAAAACACAGAATACTTATCAATCATCAAACTCATTTGCCGTTGTTGTTATCCTTCTCATCTTCTGCCATTTCCGTTGCAAAGTCACTGTCCCTTTAATAGAGGTCTGTTTCTACTAACAAATGCTGACTTCTCAATGCTACTACCAACCAGGGATGGTCTTTGGACCTAATGACGTCAAACGTCGTGCTGAACAATCTCTCCGTAGCATTGGACGGGGAAACAGGGCTGTTTTACTTGCCTTTAAGATCCGCAAAGGCCTGTATTTCTTGAGGAGCAGATTCACAAAATGGGTGATCCTTTTCACCGTCACCTTGTTCGATCCTTCAAAGGTCCTTTCCAAGTCATCCTCAAGATCTTTGTTCAGAAAAAGAGCGATCGAAATTTGGTAGCATGTATTCTCATAAAAGAGAGGTAATAAGTCCTTTTCTTGTCAGGGTGGCATTGTAATCACATGGATCATTCTAACGTTTATAGAATCTTCTGTAGTCCATAGCCGTCTTCGTCAACATCAACAAAGTCTTACTTCGATGAAAACACCATGTTTTCTTCTGATAAGGTAATCACTCGTTACAATTTGTGATATGCAATTCAGTAAAGTCAATATCTGCTGACGTTTAGTTGCATTTTAGAACTAACATTTTATAGGCGTAACAGGTTTTGAAATCTATTCTTGAAGCCTTAATGTTTAAAATGTATGCAAATTCTAAGGATGTATTTTGAAAGTTTTACTTAACAGACTACTGTAAATAATTGTAGATCTGGTCAGATACCATATTCTAAGTATTGATTTTTGTTGGCTAAGGATGTCAATCAATGCACGAGCAAATAAACAACATCATAGACTTAACATGAATTTGATAGACGGACAAATTGTGATTCATTGAACTCTTTAATGATGGGACACGTCTGGACTTGTATCGCCAATGGTAAACATCTTTATAAACAATTATCTCTTGATACTGATATTATTCATATCTGTTTTATAGATACGAGACAAACTCGTTAAAGGAACTCTATGGATATCGTACGAGCGTAGTAAGTTTAGAATGGTTAGGTTTTTCTAGCAACTCTAAGTTTTGGACGAGGAAAAAAAAATTGCATTCTTATTTGCAACGGGGTGAGCTGAGACTTTACGTAGTTACACTTGGATTTTCTTCAATCAGGATATTGTAAGAACTTAATAATCTATTCTTTGTTTATGATAAGGTGATAAATACACCGACGAGCAGTAAGCTACAACACACCTAAATAGACCTATATTTTGACAAAGTTTCGTCTATTTCTGACTTCCTCACATTTATTGCACTAGGATATTTCCAGTTAAGCTGCGGAATTCAGAGATAGAAGAAATGTTTTCTAAAATATAGTTTCCTTTTTTATATTCATCTGATGTTAAAGATCTTAAAATACATACTTTTAAGACGACAGGCATTGTATGAAGTAAGTTCGTATCATCAAAGCAGTGGATAAAGTTTATGCCACCTTTTGCCTAGAAATTGTTTTCTAACACTCTGTAACTTGGACAACAACTGCAGCGTTATACAAATGTTACCATAGAATTACTCGATTTTGTGAGAATCTCCATTACTTAGTGGCAAATAACGTGCCATCTTCTTTGAATAGTAGGCCGAATGCTTCTGTCAGTCTGTATATACACCGCTACAATTTCTAAAGTCCATGTTCCCTTTGATACGCTGCATTTCATAGTCATTTATAAACTGTTTTCTCCTTTTGGCACAAATTTTCCATAAAGTTGTAAAAGACATAGATTTTCTGCCACTCTCTTTTCAGTAACACCCTTTTATCAACTACTTTTCAGAGTTTTCGATGATTGGATGAACTTTCTTGCGCTCCAAAATTTGATGGACCCTATGAACCCAGCAGGTTGTCTGATGACGATAACAATAAAACAAATACCTTCCTTTTCATATTTGAATTGCCTAGCCCAATTCCAACTCTCAACTCGGACTAGAATACGTCGAGTTCTTACCTAAATAATACATTGAATCGATGGTAACATACAAAATGCTGTCATATTTTAAGTTACGTATAGAGTTGTGATGATTGCTTACTTAACAAATCATTCGATGCAAAAACCAAAACAATACTTTTGTTACAATTAAAATAAAACTTAAGTCTTGGAAAATTGCCACATGTATTAGATAATAATTCCACTGCTTCGTAATTTCATAGAAGCATGTCACTTGAAGGCACATGTTCCTATATCCAGACAAAATCGGATGCATAATTATTACGGTCAAATTTCATGGCTAGAGAAATACCATGGAAACCTACTCATTATTGCTTTTAAAATGTTATATCTCTTAATAATATCTTTGTTTATGGAGTCGGCTTTGATTACCCTTTGTCGAGATCCTTTTACCTGGTCTATTCATGTCTAAAAATCTAAAAATTGGGAAACAATCATATTTGACTCCATCCCCTAAAAGCGACACGTGAATAATCGTCAAAACTGTAGAAGAATCTGCCTAATGTCAATTGCAACCAAGATTTACAATAAGATAGTAGCAAACCGCGTGAAACCACACTTCCAAAGAATACTACAAATGAACCAGACTAGTTTTAGAAAGGGTAGATCAACAATCTGTCAAATTCTTACACTGAGACGCATCAAAGAGGCAGTTAAAAACCAGCACTTATTAGCAGTGTTAACCTTCAGTGGTTCTCAGCTCCTGGATAGGCAGCTCTATAATAGACAGGCAAACAAGAAATGCAAAACCGCTGACTACAATCAAGAAACTAGATAGAATCTGGAAGTCCAGCATAAAAAGACCACTCAAAATTCAAATATTTTAAAGCCACGGTTGACGGCATTCTAACTTACGGTTCGAAAACATGGACAATGACAAAATCCATGGAGAAAAACATAGATGATACTTATACAAAACTACTACGACACGCTTCAAATGTAAGTTGGATTGACAATTGCGTAAAGAAGATCTATATTGCAACGTCCCCAAAATATTAGAGGTGATCAGAGCGAGAAGAATGCGTGCCGCAGTCTATCTGTTTAGAAGCAACGAACCGGTCTCAACTGTGATGTTCTTGGACCCAAAACAAGGACAGGAGAGGAGAGGAAGGCCTGTAATAACTTTCCTCACTATCCTGCTTAAAGAAGCTCAGACTGAAGCGCTGGACGAGCTTATACGACGTATGCTGGAAAGAAAAGAGTGGAGGAGAGTGATGAGGATGATGATCCATGACACAATGCATTTTTAAAATGCATTTTTTACGCTTTTTTTGCAACTCCACACCAATTTGGGCATAGCTCAAAAGTATAAATTTATCTTGAAAAATGGTTTCCGGAGGTTTTTAATCTAGTAATATACTGTGCGTCTTAGTGAAATTTTATGCGCGCATTCGTCTACATACAAAACAGTTAGAGTTTTCCGGAATTACAATTTCGGAATCATAAACTCCCCTTTTGGGACATGGAACATGGATCAATACTTCCCGTGAAGATGACATTTGCATATCGTCTCTTATCGTCCTTGTTTGTAGGAAAAGGATAGAAGGCAACAAAGACGGGAAGGAGCAGCAACCTCAATAAAAAACTGTTTATATACTTTCAAGATATCAGTAATATTCCCATAGGGGACAAAAATATCTAGGGTACACATGATGCCAAGGCCACGTTTGCCTAGGGCCTTGTTAAGGAAAATAGCATAATCTAATTGAATTTTTTTGTTTGGTTTTTCATTCGATATATAGAAGAGGCACTATACAAATTGAAAAATTGAAGCCTGTGGGCACATTTAGACAGGTAGAAAATTCCCATTGGCTAACCCATACTCTAGCATTGGTTTAAACGTTGTTCTGAAACTCATTTCAAATTTTCTCTTGATAATAAAAAAGCCATTTTCACATCTTATAAATCATGTAACATTCTTACATCATTTGGCTAGATTTACAGGTAAGCATTTGCAAGAATTAATTTTGGAGTGACAGAACATCAAAACAGACATTTCGTACTAGAATGCGGTCGGAAATCAAGAAAGATTGCTAGAGTTATCTCTGATTAAAGAACTGTTTTGAGTGGTCTGTATAAATCGAAGCATTTGTCATCATTACGTAATGCACCTGCTTCATCACTTGATATTAGTGAGTTTTCTCTTGAAGATTGTCATATGAAAGGGATTAAAATGACACACCCTTTTTTGATACAAGGGCAGCCAAAATCTGTCATTCCAAAACACCATGCTGTGAAGGGTTCTAATTGTAAGCCAGTTTTCAACGTAATTCACTGCTTTCAATACGTATGAGAAGACGTAGAGTCTTTTTTACTATATAAACTTGAGAGGAACACAGAAACAGGGAGTTCAAGCATTACAGGAAATCGGGGTCCAAGACTTGGGTTGGAGGGGAGTCCCTTAGGTGGGAATAAAATGGGATAATTGTCTTGTTAACAGTAGAAAACACAAACTGGGTGTCGTTAGGTTAGCAATACTAATAAGAAATATTCAGATGATGTGATAAAACAAAACAGGACAGAAGGGCCTATCACATTATTTTTGGGGTCAGTGGGTCAAAGGATATTCTAAAAGTGCTGCCTAGGTGGAGCTTTACAATATCTAAATGCGTCGTTGGATCCCAAGTAGGATAGCAAGTTGTGTTTTTGTTTGCGTACTTTTATTGGGTTTATGGCAGTATGTAGCTGTTTGTGAGTTAAGGTGTATGTGTGTAAATGTGTGCGGGCTTGCAAAGGTGTGTGAGACTTACTTACTTACTTGACTGATGTGCGCAGGCCTTTGGTTTGAAACCTTGGAAGTCCGATGTCTTGTCTCATCATATCTGTCAATTTTTTTCCGTCTCTGGGGGAAATCTTGCTTTTATGCTTGATATACCTGTGATTCGGTGGGTTTGCAGCAAACACGTCTGAAACATCTCAACCTTCTTTCTTAAAAGGTGTCAGGTTTCTCTACACCAGTCAATTTTCGGATAGTAGCACTTTGTATTCTGTCCATCCTAGTCTTGCCAATCAGAGCCCTCAGACATTTCATTTCGAACACAAGCAGTTTTCCAGCATCTTTTTCTATCAGTGTCCATGTTTCACACGCAAAGATGACAATGGGTAATATAAGAGCATTGTATAGTCGCGTTTTCAGTTTCAGTGTGTGAGAGTGCACATTTTCTTTTGGATCTATAAGTATGGTTGCACAGACAAAGACACCTTCTAAAAAGATCTATCGAGCACTCTCCTTAACATCCTGCCTCTTAACTTTGTCATTCTTATGGGAAACCTAAATGTACGGATAGGAAGAGGTTCTTCAGACCTACATATAAAAACAGTCGGCAGACATGCCTACCACCGTATAACAAACAATAAAGGCAATAGACGTCACAAATGGAGCTGGGAGCATCCTAACGTCAGCAAAGCACAGCTTGACCACATAATCCTTACGGGAAAATGATTAAACTGTCTTCGCGATTGTCGGTGCTACAATACCATCGAGATAGATTCTGACCATCGTATGCTCTCAGCAGTAACAAAAATCAGTCTACGTACTAAACGTGTACAAAGCAGCGCACATATAATCACAGTGCAATAGTAGCTAGTGCAGCAGTCAGATTAGAGCTCCAGATCAAATTGTCAAACCGTTTTGAGAATATCTCTGTTGATGAAAATGATGATGTACAAAGTACCTACGATAACTTTTTGCAAGTTTGTAGATTTTAAGAAGGCGTTCGACTCCATCGGCAGATCTGTTATGTGGAAAATACTTCGACACTACGGATACCTGACAAGATTGTAAAACTTGTGAAATGTCTCTAAGATGGCAGCTCTTCCAAATTTCGAGTAAACAGGATGCTGATCAAGAGATTCTCTATCACGACAGAGGTTCTACAAGGAGTTACATTGGCACCCTTCCTATTCATACTCGTCTTGTATTATGTTTAAAAAAGAACTTCGCCCAACAAAGGCCTTCAGAAACAAACAGTCGAACTATTACCAGACCTCGATATTGCAGACAACATTGTTCTTTGATGAGAATGTAGATGATGCATCGAACACTTCATATCCCTACAGTTTGAAGCCAAGAACATGGGGCTTCTTGTAAATTTTGATAAGACTAAAATCATGGTTCGAAACACAGACCACCCAGACATCGAGGAAATCACCTTAAGGCCTGATGTAATGACCCATATTATACGACTGGGGGAAGGGACAGCCCTGGAAGCGGTAGAAGATTTCAAGTACCTTGGATCGTAAATAGCCAACTCACATACAGACTTTAAAAGACGCAAAGGGTTAGCCTGTGCACAATAATGGAAGCTTACTAACATTTGGAAATCACAACAAATTTCACTTTCTTTGAAGTTACACCTGTTTGACTCTTTGATACTATCAATTCTATTCTATGCTGCAGAATCTTGGACCATCACAAAAGTAATGGAAAAAGAAATAATTTCATTTGGAACCAACTGTTACAGAATTTTACGTGACATCAAGAGATTAGACAAAATGCGCGACACCGAAGTCCTTGCCTCAGTTGGACACCAGGAGCTGTTAACAATAATTTACGTACGTCAACTTAGAGCACTTGGTCATTGGTTCAAAAAAACGATATTGTCAACTGCTTGCCCTGTACGAGCGACATGTTGGATCAAATAGACGAGCCCGTCCAAGAATATTTTTCAGGAAACATACAGAAACACTAACTGGAATGTCATCTACTGAACTGCATGCGTTGGCCCAAAATCGAGAGGAGTGAAGAAGAAGTGTGATCGGAAGGTTTGACACACGACCTCCAGACTAAAGAAGAAAGAATAAGAAGTATGTGTGCAAGTATAGGTGTAAGAGAGAGCCTATGTGACCAAATACGAGTTCGTTTTAAAAGTGCGGATGATTGTCTGTCTGTATGTCTGAATGCGCACGACTGTTTGTCTGCGTGCCTATGCGCATGTGCATGTTTTGACCACATGAATCCCAATCAAATATCGTTACTGTCCGTGCTTTCTGTCAGATCTACAATGACCACTACATCAGAGTTTACGTCATCTCTCCCGTTGCCCTAATGCGTAGTAGGTCACGTCACAAGTTCTTGATTGTTTGAGGTTGGGGTCTAAAGCTATCAAGTTATTGTCTGAAAATTAGGACCATTTTTTAGTTACATAGTGATAGTAATTTTCCTGTAATGAATTCATGGAATGGCCAATCCTCAATCACTATTTTCATCTTTTTCAAGATAGTTATAACGGATAGATAACGGATAGATAACGGCAGGTTAGTTTACAGGTTTGGTGCAGAGGTACTTTCTTCAAGTCCTCTGTAGTTTTAATTGGCTCTAATTTCTGAACTAATACCTACACTGGAACTCTTAACAGAAATTTGAAAATGCTATAAAGAAGATCATTCTAAGCTAAAAAGCCAAATTAAAAGTATTGGAAAGAATTACTTGCTAATGAAAAGCACGCAACAAAGAAAAGGGGAAGTACTGTCTAATGGGGCGTGTTCTGCACCTTTGTTCATAGGTGTACGGAGACATTTCAATTTAGAGTGGTACATATTCGGTCAAAATTGGCGGTTTCAAGCTAGATTTGTAGCACTGAGATTTTGGACATCTATTACCCGTTATTTTCCGAATCTAATATCAATGCGAGTGGGCACATTGCAATCCCGTGTCACCAGTCCGTAGCCTTTCCCTCTGTCTGAATTATGTTGTAAGCCTGCTACAATATCGGTAGTACAAAGGCGTGACCCCTTCGTTTACGACTGAAACGAGTACATGGAGACTGGTGACGATTATCCTTTGAGTTTGATGTGTGATTTTCTGTCATATTAAAGAGTATTTGTGTCTACCATACAGACTAGTAAAGCAAGTCCATTGGTGCGAAATCCATCAAAGAACCAATCATTGAGTACATGATTTATTAATAATAAAGTAAACAGAGTTGAGAACAGGTGCAGAAGCAGTTATAGAATCCGTCTTACAAGGTTAAAAGCATGCGAAAATCATGTGAAAGCACCACCGCAGTTTAGTCCCAATCTCTGACATGTGTAGTCTCAACAGACGTGGATTACAATTTTCTAAATAGGTAGGCCTGGATGTTCATTGTCATATCTTGATTGGGTAGGTTATGCTAAAAACAGAAGATTTGAACAGAGTCGAGGAGCAGAAGTCATGAAGCATGTGTCAGGGCAGTAACAACGATTGTTGAAGTGGGGTGTGGACTAGGCGCGGGAAAGCTATTTAAACAAATTCTATGTAGTGGGCATGTACGAAACAATAAGTTAGTAAGACGCATGGGGTATCTGCCTCCTGCCCCCTCCTACTACACCTCTGAGTAAGTGAAGAACTTTGTCAACATATGCTTAAATTACAAACAAAGCTAAACATTCTGCTATCTGACCAAGAGTTGTCCATAGGAAGCAAAGTCATTCAACTGTGAATTCTATTTCTTTTCTGAAGTAGTGGTCGAACAGGTGTGATCAATTCCGCAGTGTAGTAAATATACTGTAAACAAAAGTAAATATTCTACCGATCAGTGTTGGAGAAAAGAGTTCGTACTTTCAACTTTCATGTTATTCTTGGATGCCGATTTCCCTTTTATTAACTTGTTCCCTCTTAATATTTCTTTCTCGTGAAAATCAATTTCAAAATCTCTTGAGAGCAAGATTTGTAATGGTCTCTTTGCATTCGAGGTAATTTGGGGCTGGAACGTCTCCGGACAGACTAGAGGGGTACTCGTCTTTGCACAAATATCAATACCTATTAAAAGTTCTGAGCACATCTGAAAAGTAGCTTTTCTCAAAAGTAAAATTGTCCTGGGCTATCTATGGTCCAGTGAAATTAAAAAAACTTCGCAATTTGTTTTGAATTTTGTCCCCGAGAAAAGGGAGGGGGGAGTTAAAAGCTGTATCAGTTAAAACCTCGCCAAAATGTAAGTGGTGCAAGCCACATGGGTCTCTGAGGCAGATTTTTAGGCTATATCGGGTGTCTGGTCGAAACGTCTAACTCGCAACTATGATGTCCAATCGTATGAACCAAGCATAGAAATAAAAAATCCAGGTAAGCGTTAAGGTTATACTTCACGTTGCTCTCCTAGTTATTAGGTCTGAAGAAAAACATACATAACACAGCAATCGGAATTTTACTCTACGACAAACGATGAACGAAATTTCTAGCAAACAGTATATAGTCACTTACTTCGTCAAGGGCATCAAGTTTCTCCTACTTTACTCGAATAGACTAAAAATTTCGAATGGCTAATTCATGGGCTATAGGAAGTGTTAATCAACTGACGAAACATCGGGCTTCATTAAAAAAGAGGCTAGAGTAAGTAGGAAGGTATATTTTAATGTATGTAGGGCAGAAGCTACGCTCGAATGGTAAAGGGAATGGTAAACTGCCATTGTTTCATAATATTAAAAATGAATTCGACAATAGGTGGATCTCGAATAAATAAGTTTATGTTCATGAAGACATGGGTTTGTCTTTATAAGAGAACCCCTAGCATTACATGGATTACGACTTACAAATCTTCTTCTAGTTTTGAGGAGAAATTATTTTTGGACGACTGCGCCCTTACCCCCAAAGGCTCCGCTTCTAATGTAACGTACACTACACGTTGTATCTGCTTCTGAGGGTACGTGTGTTGGGTTTATAGGCATGACTATCTTCGCCTATCTATATATCTTTTTGGTGGCTGATCTGACTCAGCAGTTGGCAGAGACAAACCAGTATCCTGTCAAATCTTGTCAGTCCAACTCCTCTTTAGTAGACCAAGATGCCTTGCATGACAGATGTTTGCTTGATTTATCATGAAGGTCTTGAGGCTCTCGGGAATATGTGAAAACGTTTAATTATGTAATCATTTACGACTAAGACTATAGATCTTAAAGTATTCCTTCGGTACAACCTTGGAAGTATATGACAAAGCGATAACTGATGGAGCGCTACGGTTTGCTAGATTCGTATGCTAAAAGCATTTCAGAGAATGACTCGGTGCTCTTTAGTATGCATCAGCTGCTTTTACCGCATGTAAGAATCTGCAGATGTCATATCTGCAAAAATTGTTAGGAAAATTTGATGGTAGTGAAAACGATTAATCAAAGTTTTCTAATGTCAAAGAAGAAATCAGAAAAAGGTATGGGAAGCTAGACAGCGTATTGAACATTCTGAAGATAAGGAAGCTGACTTGGTATGGGCATATGATGAGAGACAAGGGGACGATGATGAATACCATCATGCAAGGGAAAGTAGAGGGAGAAGAAGCAGGGGATGACCTAGAAGAATGTATGTTGTTGATTTTAAAGAACAGATAGAAAAAGACACGAGAGCAACAATGAGAATAACGGAAGACAGACGGAGCTGGAAGGAGGAAGTGCTGAAATGAGTGTACCAACGGACTACCAAGCTGCGGTTGTGATGATGATGATGATTCTAATGTGAAATTGAAGAGTGGAAGAAAAACGATAAAGGATAAGAATCAAACAAAAAATAACGCTGCTATTGAGAATCCTGATTAATAGGGATTTTCTAGAAGAGAGAAAACTTGAGTGGAGTATTTAAGTCATACAATTAATACAAGGGTAAGCAGGGTAGATACTGAACACAACTACAGTAGTAAAATTTGTTATTGGCAAATTTAGAGAGTAAAGATATGGATATGAAGAAGAGTTTAAAGATTTATGAGATAGGATGCATATGGTGTTAATGTTTACTTGATTGAATTAAACGATATGAACAGCAGTTTTTGATAAGGTGATAAATACACCGACACGCAATGAAAAACAACAGGCCACAAAGGAAACTATATTTCAGAAACGTTCCATCTACTTCTGACATCCTCAGGTTTATTGAAAATATTACTTATTACTTATAAATATCACTTAGGAATATAAATTATTGTGTTAGAAAATTTTAGTGAGAAAAAAGTTCGGTTTCAAAAACTTTCGGTTGGATTGATGTGCTCATTCTTCACTGAAAATACTTCTTACCTAAATTACTTCAGTGTTACTTTAGTGCGTAGATAGTGAAATAGAATAATAATAATAACAATTATTATAATGATAATAATAAAAATAATAACCTTTTAAATAAATATCCTTGGCCAGTTTCAAAATGCCGGCTTAGGGGCTCATTTGTTGCATACAAATATAAAATTTAATAGCACAGCTCCGTGTTTGTATGTTAGGATAGTGCATAAATTCAACAGTAGTTGAAGGTGTTGTTATAGTGCGAGGAAAGTCGCAGATCATGAAACCTAAGATCATTTGCGTCAATTTACGTTTTCATTATCATCCCTGCCAATTTTGTATATCATTTAGGATCTGTTTTGTTGCATTTGGCACTCTTGCAATGGTATTGATATTACTTGTTGATATGGATAGATATACATTTATTTATGAAATAAGATGTATAATTATTCTTAAAAATTACACCTAAGTAGTGTTTCGGAAGTAAATCTTTCAAAGTAATTCAAACCACAAGTGATTAAAATGTAATTTGGAAGTAAACTAGCTGGAGCCCCTTTGGCCATTTCCTTTTAATTGATACAAAATATTTATATAGATCCCGTCTCATGGGTCCATCTGATGTAGTCATTAAATGTAGGGTGCCAGACCTTGAAGTGGCTACACGGCTTTCCATGTCAAACAAAGTCGCAAGTTGAATCATAATAACAGATCAGGGTCAATACAGAGCGAGAGGGGTTCCAAAGATCACTAGCATTACAAAGAGAAGAAGTTGCAAGATTTCTGTAGAAAAGATGCAAAGATAGTAATATATAACGTGCTGCCTACAGTTTTGCAACCAAACTTCTGTAGTAATGCAATACAGAGCAATAGACACCCCAATTTTCTCCCTCTCGTTGGTAAGGGACCGCGGCTTAGTGGCAAAGCATCGTACGTATCGTAACAGCGGAGATCGTGGGTTCGATTCCCCGTCGTCCCACGATTTTTCACCAGCGAGATTTTGTATCACCATTGTCTAACTTCAGTACCTAGGATATAATTCCACAGCTTTTACCTAGATCACAGATATTCAAATTACAAATAGGATTTGCCATAGGCAAGCATCTTCTATCACCTTCACCTAAATTAGCTTCTACTATCCTTAAGCTGAAGATATAACCAGAGGGCTTCACTATTAGAAGACATCAATACGTATCTTTGAATACATACTAGAGAAATGAAAAAGTATGTCATCAATGGGATTCGAACCCGTAACACACGCATTCGCGGCGTGCGTTCTACCAACTGGGATAGGTGACCCCCGTCGATAACATGATCTATTTCTCTAGTCGCCACATTAGCCTCCAATACTCCACCGGAGGACATCGACATCCAGCTGTACGTAACTTTGGAGACCAGTCTCTCTGCGCTATGTGACTTGACCATAGAAGGGCTGCCATCCGGCCCATCGTGCAACCCACAGCCCCTTGAAAGGTTGCAGCTGGTTCAAATACCTTTAATGACACACTTTTCTATTTCTTTAGTATCTCTTCAAACTTATTATTTCAAATTCCCTCTTCTCGAAAAATATGTATCTGTACTATATGAGAAAAACTATATTAAAAATTTAGTTTCTGGACCAAATCTTCATTCTTAATGCACACTCCTTCTTACCACTTGGCAAACAACCTAATCACACACTCCTATTCCTGTGGACTGGGCACTAGTTTACATAATGAAATGACATTATTGCAGGAGATGACATTTTAATGCCGAAATGATACTTTCTTACATGTTTAGAATTGTACGGTTTTACTCTACTCCCATCAGGAACATAATGATTATCAGCTTTCTTAGACAAAGAAAGGCGAGTTTGGTGGATTCTCAAAAAACATTTAGTGAAAACAACATGCATTTAGATTCTTGAAGTCCGGCTACTTTCCAGAGTAATCATAAAATAGTCCGGTAGTCCGGTAGTCCGGTAGTCCGGTAGTCCGGTAGTCCGGTAGTCCGGTAGTCCGGTAGTCCGGTAGTCCGGTAATAAGATAAAAGTTTAATAAACCGAAAAAATTAGCTTACAGACTAATCATTAATTCTCGGGCAGCCAACATATTCTACTAACGATTGGGTTGATTACGTGTCTGTCATAATCACATCTTGATATCATTGCTTATTTTGTCTAATTAATCACAATTCATACACAATTGAACAATTTGTAGGTATTAGTAATCATTGGTGAGAAGTGGAAATAAAGTTCTATATGAATATAATTGATAAAGATAGACATAGTAATAGGGATGAGCACTAACCAATTATCGATGTATAATAAATTTGCTTCAAATTTAGTTTGTAATGTTTGATTTTCAATGTCGAAGATAGCCAGGAGCGTGTTGCCAGTTTTCTCCGGTATTTACATAGAGGTTGGCATAAACACATATGTACGAATTTAGCCAAGAAATATCCAAATTCCTTGTCGATCATCAGGCTTCAACTTCAACGGGCTTTTAAACTAAGGTAATACAATGTAATGTAGTGTAATGTTTTCGCTTTGAAAGGTAAAAATACCAAGATTCGAAACCATGCTATAGACATGCAAATAGATTCTCATCATTTATTTTGAGAATTCGAGAAAATTCTCAGGCAAGTGCTGAGTACTTCAGAACCTTGCGGAAAATAATTGTTTCGATTGGAGGGGGGCTTGGCAAAGGCGTTCCCCTCGTTTTTACGGCTACCGAAGATTGCGCTATCCTAGCAATCTTTGGAATCTCGCCCCCCGAGAGTAATAGAGAATTTGGCCTACAGTGTTCCCCCGGGTATCAAAGACTCATAATATTTGGCGAAGATAGCAAATATTTTTCAGATGTAGCGACCACCGGAGGTATTCGTTTGGAACTGATTTCTTTTCTCTGCATTTTCAAGACTAACATTGCACTGCAACAGTCACCGGTAGAAATCTCTGCTAGTTCGCACTTACACAACAAATGTAGCAGAAGGGTTTATTGACACAGAAGAGGCCCACCCTGGGTGATCTATCTGGGCGGACTTTCAAGAAGTATTTTTCTAGGTGTATAACAATCGATGAGAAATATTGGGATAAGTTATGGACTGAATTACCCTCTTAAAAGATGTAATCTCTCAACCTGCTGGGGATAGAAAGTGATCAACATTTTTCTTCTTCGTTCTTAAAGCGTTTGTACTCCTTCTTAAATACTATTACATGATATTAAATCCATTTCCTCATGTGAGGATGTAAGGACATAAAAACACTTATTGCCGCCAACTTTCTGCAGTATTGCTAGACAGCGATCTTAGTTTGCTGGCACCGAAATCCAATAACCACTTTAGGACTAGATAAGACACAAATATATGGTAGAGAGCAGACTTAGTTGTAAAAATTCAGATTTTTTTTTGATCGGTGGAAAGTTTCCGTAAGCGTATTCTGACTTTCAGACACAGCTACTTTCAATGTAGACTCTATAATATCAGGAGTACTAAAGGTTGTGGTGAATAGTGTTTAAAATAAACCGACTTAAAAAGAAGTTAGGGATATAATGTGGATTAAAGTTGATATCAGACATAATGTCTGATTGCTGGTGACAACCTATACAAGGCAGCTGTAGCATTTCACCAAATCTTCTCTTAATTGTTGATAATAATAGAATATACAATCATCATCAAGTCTAAGATGTCCACTTGATAGCATTCTCAGATCGTATCAACAAGATTCATCATGATGAACAAGACAGTTAAAAGTAATTCCTCCCAAAATTTATGATGATCAGTTCGTAAAAGACCTTGCTGTTATTTATTCCGTTTTATTCCACGATATTAACCCAGCAGTCCTGCTAGCTTTGGAAGGTTTTCAGTATGGCATTGGAATATTTTAATACATTATTTAATTGTTGGAGTGGTCGACGACGAGGTCTGCCTGCTTTGATATGCATTATTCAACTCAAAATTAAGACCTCATTTATGTCTTCTTTCGTTAAAACATAGCTGCAAAACATTATTTAGTTGTAATCAAATGTCAGACTCCTAATTTTATTTATATGTATAGTACCGCTGAAATGTAGTATATGTATTTATACTACAAAGCAGCGGTAAAAAAGGAAAGGCGAAATACCGCAGTTATCTTAGGTTGCACGTCCTGTCTGCTGACGTTCCCATATATATATACATTGATGCTAGGAAACAAATGAGTTCTCGCAACCTCAAAGTCGACGATCCATGTTTGGATTCGAGGGCTGACATTTCCTTTCTATATATAAAAGTTAATAAATGAAGAAATGAAAAGTGCCAAGTCGCAATAGACAGAAATCCAACCAGATGTTATTTCAACAAGCTGTCGACGTTTTTGCCTTCATCAGGTTCTATTGCCTACAAAACCAAAAGACACACCCTTAACAGACTTATTCGATATTTGCTACTTTGTTTACACTCCACGAGTTATTCTCAATATTCTTTTCTATTTCTCGCATACCAATCTATGCTACTATTCATGCCATGGCTTATAGTAAATAACTGTGCTTGCTAATACATTTCTCTCTGCCATAACTTATTGTCCATATCTGTTTTTGCCCAAAATCGTTTCAATAATTTGTATTTTTAAATTGTTGGTGGGGTCTTTAAGGTGCTCTCATTCCTTTTAAAAATGTTTTGTTACTCCACAATGGTCTTTCTTCTTCTTTATGTCACATATTTGTAAACAAAACCTGTTCTTCAAATTATTAGCTACCCTACGTATTGTTTTGAACAGTTTGTGCCATGGATTAAGTATATGACATTTTTGCTATTACAGTTTACATCCCCTTTAACGTTGTAATTTGTATTCGTTACTGTACATCTGTACGTATTATCTGCTATCAAAATGTTCTTGCATATGTCACATATGTTACACCTAATTACATTTGATCTATTCTCATTTTATATACTCAATAAACATGAAATGCATACGGCGCTGGCGGGGATCAAACCCACGATTTCCCACACCGAAAATGCCGACTTAATCAATGCATTAGATAGTACACTAGTTACGTCGACAATCCAGGAAGTCGAGCCCGAATTCTCACCACCACCAGCAACCTAATTTTTTCGCTTCGCTATTAGCTTCATCAGTGCGATTTTCTATATATACCTATGCCTAAATCGACAATGGCTGGAAAATGTTTTTAAATGTGACAAAGTTAGCTTAGTCAGTAGTAGGCCGAAGTCTGATGGCAAGGAAAGCAAAAAGGTGAGTAGACGAAATCAGTTGGGGAAGGTTTAAGCAATGACATTTTATTCGCGAACAAAATGTTATTTGGGCTTAAGGAGGCGAGCAAAGAAATTGGTCCCCCTTTTTCGCCTTGCCTTAAACATTTGATCCCCTACTTCATCACATCCTCTGCTCTCTACGACAGAGTACCAAACTACTTTAGATGGAATAAGATAGTAAGTAGGACCATAATAGGTCTTCCATCTACGCCCCCTTCCACTGGACTCGTGGAGTTTCCGCCTCGTTTTAAATTCTTTTCAAATAAATACTTGGAGTATCTACCAAACGCATGCGCAGAAGTCATACGTAGTTGACGATGCTTTGAAGTTGGCGAAATACCAACGTATTTTTAATCTAATTCCACTTTGGGTATCGAGTAAAAATTTATGTTTGAATGTTAAAATGTGCATCAAATTTGATTGACTCTGTACAATGAAGCAAAATCTCTTGCACGCCAATCTTTCAACGATTTGAATATGTTGGTATCACGAAAACCACGTGCAACCCTAATCTCTTGATAATTTTGCAAATATTTTCATCGTAGCCCTCAGTGAATTTACAGATATAACCGTTCTTGAGATTTGAATAAAGATCAGAGGGTCCTGAGTCTTGAGAAAGCAATGAATTTCCTTATCTAATATCAATTTTTCAACTAGCTTACTATAACAGGTTTGTTTACAGTTTCGAGCACCAGTCCTTCTAAATCCCCTCCCTCCTGGCTTTTTATCTACTAACTTTGATTGACATTGCTGTTTGCTGTTCATCCCATCTGAAATCTTATCGTCAACGGTTTCTCGACACTATCATTAAAGAATGTAGTTGATATATCTTGGAGTATTTGCTATTTGAAATGTAGGATGACGTGTTTTTCGGCCTGTTACATCAGATAGGAAAGATCAACGACCGATGATTTCAAGTGATAAGTACAGCATTTGTTATGATAAAATGCAAGCTTTGCTTAAATTTGCTTAAAGACAGCAGCAATATCAGAGTATTGACCTGATATCTAGAAACTCTACGGTCGTTCTTTTACCTTTCGTGAGATCATGGGATAGTACAATTAAAACTATTGTAAGAATTGAGATATTTTTCACAGCCTACGCAAGGAGCGTATCTTTTCTGTCTTCGTTCTTTATTATTAATTTTGAGTATCAAATGATGATAATTCTTTAAAACTGCTTCAATATATATTGCTTTCTTTGCTTACATAGCAGGATACTCGCTACAAATAGGTATATCCGGTGCTAATTATGATACATGTAGCTTGCACACATGTCAAACGTACAACAGCAGCAACATCAACAACAAAAAACAAACAAACAAATAACCGGGGCAAAAAATACTGCTAAAGGGATGGTAGAAAACTATAGGTTCAGTCTTCTTTTAGGACATCAATAATATACAGCGTGCAAAAAGTAAACGAGACCATGAAGTCAGACATTGTGATAACAAAGAGCGAGTGTACATCATTGTGGACAGTGCAGTATATGGTGATGTGCGAGTAAGAGAAAAATATAAATTGGACAAGTACCAAGATTTGAAGGGAGAAATAGAAAAGATACTGAGAACGAAAAAGGCAAATGCAGTGCCAGTAGTGATAGGTACTCTTTAAAGTATGGGAAAAGGATCTGAAAAATGGATTAAAGCTTGACATCCTATCTGTTATCCAGTGGCGGTTTTAGAGGGAGGACGACAGGGCCGCGCCTGAATGCTTAGAAAGAAGGATGTGTTTGACTGCCCATTTCAATCTCATGGAAGTAAGTGAAAACTCGAAACTGTTTCCAGTGGAAGGGATAAAATGTCTCAGGAACTTCTGCAGTACGATCTTGTCTGAACTTCCTTGCAATGCATGACGGCCCAGGGCCCCATACCCTTCTGAACCGCCACTGCTGTTATCTCTGAATTGCAGAAAGGGATTGTTAGGAACAGCTCTGAGAAAGGTCTTTAGAGTGTGACGTAAAAGAGAGGACCCTATCTTTAGCCTTTGTCATTAGTTATGACTCGCCTGAAAAGAGTAAATTTCGTTAATGAGAACAGCCAGGGTATAAGCTGAAACCAGAAATAGTGAAAACAACGGTGATAATAATTACAGTTTACTGGAGCACTACAAATATCATTGTCTCTTAATTTCCCTTAATAAATATAAACAAATCTTACTATTTACTTACTTACTACATCGATTTTCATCAGACTTGAAGAAAATTTATATAGATAAAAGAAATGTTTGAAATCATCGATTTATGGATGCTCCTATTTGAAATTCTTATGGTGGTTGGAAAATTTCCCAGAATCTAGTAAACAGTGGGGTTCTTGGGTCGGTGCTGTAATTAGAACGGTGTTGCAAACTCAACTTTGAAATCAACACTAATAAAGTAATTTCTGTAAAAAATAGAAACACTAACATGTTTTACAGTTCCGTGATGAAATTCCTAACGTTCTGATATCAACATGCATTAAAGTTGGCTTAAAGGGAATCATGAACTATAAAATTGCTATTTCTATGATAGATACAGTTAAAGGTCTCCACCAAAATTGATAAGGAGCAGTCATAATGTAACAATGCCTATTTTTTAAGCTCTTAAATATAAATTAAAACGATTGTGATGATTATTAGAGACCCGAGAATAGTTGACGATAGTGACGAAACACTTCCAAGAGGCTGAAAAGGGACGTATTTTGTCCTAGCTAGTGAATTATGACGTGTTATCCAAGGGGAGTAACTTTTAAGGAATGAGATGATTGAGCAAATGTTTTCTGAAGGCTGTTTTGAGGTACTATCGCTTAATTCTCCAGACGATCACTGAGACAAGTGTTCGGCAAAACGTAAAGAAAATATTTATTTAACTACTCAATGTGCTTTGAAATATATCTTATTGATGAGAGTCTAAAATAGAATGAATGCATATCATTAGGTTTTTTATCGATCTGATTTTAGATGCAATGTTGATGTGCCATTTTCGTTGACTAAATGCATTGAAACCGTTGTAAAAATATTATACAAAGACTTGGAAGGAATGGATACGTACTGAAAAGAGATTAGAGAAGGGAATTTTTCTCTGCAAAGATAACTTATAGTCGGTCAGGTGGATTCTTACACAATGTTGCAAAAATGCTAAGGAGTGTATTTGATATATAAGAACGAAGGTATTAATGAATATTAGGGGAACATTCCAACGTAAGTGAGTCAAAACGTGATAAAAGAGAATAAGAAATCAAATTTTTAGGGTCTTCTTAAAAGTCTCAAGAGAGAGTATTTCGTTCGTGGCACGCATTTTCTCAACACAAGGGAACAAAATTTTGTTGCCCTTGATACTTGGCCAAGAGCCCCTAGCACCCCACTAAGGCATTTTTTACCAGACAAAAAAGAGTAAACAAGACGAAAGGCACAGGAAAGAATATTATAAATAAAGTATTAAATCTGTATCAATAAAGGCTCTTTTTTAAAATAGTATTTATCATGCTAATAAGAGTCTTTCCTGCGGATTTAGTTCTACCGTAACTAAATATAGAAAACGTTTATTAGTTCTTTGTTTTTAAAATAGTTAATGGGAACACTAATGCAGCTAATGAGAATGTTAACTTTTCTAATTAGTAGTAACCAGACCAGCGAAAATTGGGCATACCATTGACAAACCTATTTCTTATGTCGTATCCCTTTTGTCTTTGGATAATAGCTTAATTAAAGTTCAGTATCTTTTATGAGCGCTTTATAAAGTTGCGTAATTTAAAAAGCAATATTTGTTTCTACTTCCCTTTAAAGAACATAAATATTATAACTTTCATGTGTTTGCCGAAGGTGATGTACTTTGATGGTATATTATTAGATTTTGAAAAGAAGCTACGGAAGTAAAAGAATATGTCACAAGCGGTATTCGAAACATCAGCTCCTTGTATTTTCATATTTTCTCTGTCTCAGCGAAACTAAGCTAGATCAGTTGGAACTGATAATAGAATTCCATCATTGGAATTAAATAGTTCGCAGTTTGAGGTTTGATTTCATATCTGTGGATGCCCGAGTTTAGTTAGGCCTATTTTCAGTGGGCCTGAGGAAGTTTTGGGAAAATAAAACGTTGCCCATACTACAGTTTATTGTGTTTCTCTTTATACTTGATTTGATCAAAGTTGCTTTAAACTTACAGGCCATCTACGGAATTTCTTACAAAAAGGAAAGCCAGCTGTTGTATAAGGTATTCTGCATGACAGACAATGAATGTAAAATACACGTCAGTTTATATCGAGAATTGGAAACGCCTACGCTACGATGAAAGTACCGGCATTTTTACGACGAAAGTGAATACGAGAAGGGTGGGAAAATTTCAAAACGTTTGCATGACGTAATATTTGAGTGATCTCTTGCTTGCTGGTATATAATTTGAACGAGATACTTTATTTTAGCAATAGAATTCCATCGTTAGCATTTACCAGGTTACAGGTCAAGTTTCGATTTTTAATCTGTACTAGAGATGTCAGTTCAGTTGATCCTATTTTCAGTGGACTTGAGAAAGCTTTAGTAAGACGAAAAGTTGCCGATATTACAGATTACATTTTTGGCGTTTCTCTTTACATCCTTTGACTGCTTTAAGAGTCACCTCTGATTGAACAAAAGTCAGATAGGAAATCCTGGTACTGATCTTTGACTCCAATTACTGACCACCAAATATGTTTGAATGGATTTATGACAAGAGG
Source organism: Carybdea cf. marsupialis auct. non (Linnaeus, 1758) (assembly GCA_010016065.2). Taxonomy (NCBI): domain Eukaryota; kingdom Metazoa; phylum Cnidaria; class Cubozoa; order Carybdeida; family Carybdeidae; genus Carybdea; species Carybdea cf. marsupialis auct. non (Linnaeus, 1758). The sequence goes on along the minus strand of JAAAKL020000100.1, from coordinate 36,817 downwards.
CTGGGCCATGACATGACCTTAATATAACTGTCTACCAAACTTTCTGCATTTTTCTGAAAAAAGGGTGCTCTTGTGAACAACGACGAAACTGAGGTGCACAATAACGGAGACGAGAGGATAAATAAAGTTTGGGCGAAAGAGAGGCACATTGTACATAGATCGACATAGGCCCAGGGACGGCGTAAGCCCACGGGTAGAAATGCCTAAGCCCACGCTAGGAAGTTTGGGTTATTTCTAGGGCCAGCTATATAACCCACTCCCCGAAAATGTACAGTATCATTCTCCGTATAAATATGGACTACAAGAGCGCAGTCTGTTGCAGCTTTACGCTAGTGACGACGTCGACCATGTTTGAAAGATGGCAAAATCAATGGTTTGTCCTGCGCCTAAACCAGGCATCCAGCATCTGCTGTACTGTGACAACGTATGACTGAACATGGCAGCTCGGTTATTTGACATGACACTATCGTCTTGGTGCATCTCAGAAACTTTAAATTAATGACGTCATGATGCTTGAGTGATAAACCGCTATCCCATAATTTTGCAAAAGCCAGTGATAGCTTTCTTGAGCATCATCACATAAATGAGGCAGGACTAACTTTATGTAATTCGTGTCTTGCAGCGCCAACGCTATGGCACCTTGAGGAATTTTTGACTTTTGCAGGGGTGACTTAGAGCACATCTGGAAGAAGGAATCAACAAGTATGTTAAAAAGGATGTAGCTTACAAGGTTAGAAGATTGACAGGTCTGTAACTTATAAGAATCTTCTCAATGGGACAGAAACAATTCTAGGTAGAGTGAGTTTTAATCATAAATTGGTAGACTGTGACGCAGAAACTGTGATGCGCTGCAATTATGGAGTCCAGATTGACTCACTGGTGCACAGTGGCAAAAGGATAATAAAATAACAAATCTTTTAGATGACTGATACCTCTAATTATCCTTGCATAACAATGATACAATGAAACTGATTCGTCATTTTTCAATATATTATATTTTATCGCCTAATTCACAGAGACATTTTGATCACAAAATGACAAGTGAAAGGATTATGCATCATTAAATAGCATTTAAATGGCTGTGGATGTAATCAGGAGACTTCTGATCATATTGTATTTCACCAGCTGTCTCACTAACCTGGAAAAGATTTGAATGCTATTTCCTTTCCTGATTTCAATGGCTATCTAATTTGTTCCAGAACGTCATAGAATACAAGCCCAGACAACTCCCTTCATACAACAGGGGGAATTATCAAAATTTTTAGGAAATGGGATCATAAGATGACTGAGGTTTCGGTGTAAGACATCTTACATTATGTTTCATTTGCTCGCTTTATGCTCGGTTCTTATCTTTATTCTACGAATTCGTTTCCCACTACGTGAAGATTGCAGTGTCAATATGCTTCTGGCAAACAGCTGCTCTTTCCTACCTTAAATATTTCCATTTGACGCATAACTTTACATCCCTTTTGTCCCCTAGCTGCTCTTTTACGATGTGTTTTGTTTTGTATTTCATTCCTGAATCCTCTACAGTCTGATCACTCCCCCCCCTCCCCCTATTTGTCAGGGACATTCATCTTCTTCCTTTTCCTTGATCACTCTTATCTCACCAAGTATCCGTGTAGTACAGTGAGGAGTAGCAGTTCTGTCTCTTCCATTCTTCTCAATTTTTTATTAGTAAGTGGTGCTGTCTCCAATGCGCTACCTATCTACATTCTAATTCATTGTTAATTTTTTGTTGAAATCAACATTGGAAAATCTTAGCCGAGTTTAATTGGTGTGGTAAGTTGGCAAGTTTGCACCAGTTTTCTTGCATAGTACCAAAAAATATTGCACGCTAAGGAGATATGCAGATTTTTAAAATGTCTTTTTAATTTGAGTATTGATATGCAGAAAGACAAACGCAGCTAGTCATAATCCTTTTGCAGCATAGCGTCTAAATGTGGTACGAAATTATTCTTTAGTATCATAACAACGGTGATGGAACACTGCAAGAATGAAGGAGCGTCAGAGTTATATCATCAACGAAAGCTAGATGTGGCATTACTTCCGAGATCCATCGTTAGAGATTAAAATAGCGTTTGAATTCGACGAGTGGTTTCAAAAATCAAGAACGTACGGTGCTCATTACTACCATAAGTTTAAGCTTTTCATCCTGACTAGATCCTCCAGTTTCCCCAATTCTTAGCATTCGCAAAGATTGTGGAGGAGGAAAGGACATATAGAGATCACGTGGTGGTAAGAGCAAGGAAGGTTTGAGGCAGAGCTTACTGAAATCGTTATAATATGAGGATGCTTTACTTCCATGGCTTACTTTTTCGGTGTCTTTGTATGTAAGAAATTGTTTTTCTCCCAAAGACTAGTTAAAGTGGCCATAGCAGTGTAAAATCACAATAATTTATTTTTTTTTGTAACAGTAAACTGAGTCATCACCACAGCTCTAGACTGGAGGATATCATATAACAAAGCTCCAATTTTTACACCATACTTTTCTTTATGGACAAGATTTTGACACAAGAGCAGGAATATAAATTTAGCACGTTTATATTAACTTGGAAAAAATAAACATCGAAATCCCATGAAGCAACTGGCATACTTGTCATGGCCGAAAGGCAAAGCAAGCAAACGTTATAAAATCAGTGGCGTAATTAGAGGTCCAGTTTGTCCTGCTGGGAAGGAGTAAAAATTTTGAAAAAATAGTTATAAAAAATTTCATATAAGTTTCCATAAATATTGATCTATTTATTTCTAATAAGTCCCGTAATGTTTTTATCGTTTTTCTTAGCCTCCCAAAGCCTCCCACAGAACACGCTCATATGACTAAGTCAGTGCCATATCACCATTAGGAGCTTTGTCCTGTCTGCCCCAGATGACTTGATCTCCTATTATGTGAGTTATGCGTATGCTTATTTTGGTTTATTTCGGAGCTGAACTTCTGCCATTTTGGGTGAGCAGGAGCTGGATATTTCTGGTTGTATAGGGTGTTTGAGTGTTCATGTTTTGTTCCAGTTTTACCAGATTTTACTAGTGTTTACCAAAGCTGGTTGTCCTCTTATCAAATTTACAGTAAATATCTTTAAATCATGTTTTGGGTGGTTGAAGGGGAAATATGGTGGATTTTAGAACGGAGGGAATTTTCAGCCTACATTGCACACCACTTTGTCATTTCGTATTGTTTTTGTGCTTGAAAATTTCCCAAGGAGACTGCTTTTGATACTTCGTAAACATCGAGCAGGACCAACTACTTTCACTTGGCTACGCCATTTTATAAAATAGACATTTGGATTTCGATTTTCTGTTCAATTTCGGCTTTTCGGTTTTTGCGCAGTCATGTAAATAGTTTTGGGATCTACTTAAGTGTTTTCAAATTCAAGATTTTCGTAACTTGGGTCACAGTTTTCCTCATGAATCATTTCATATATTTTGGAATGGCTGATAATATTCGCGTAAAATTTGTGAACAGATCATTCGCCCCTTATGATCTGCTTGCAGAATGCCCTTGACTGAAAGTTGGGATCCATCGATTTACTGGTCTTCCAATCTACCCTTATGAAACGGCGAATGGATTCTGAAAAAAAAAGAAGGGGGAAATAATCTACAATAAAGCAGAAGTGGGATACTCCGTGCCCCATAGTCCTCTCCAAATCAAATTATCTACTTGTTACCACTGCTAAACTGCTATTACTAACTACTGCCATTGATAACTTCGTTGAAGAGCTGTCCATCTTTTCAATGACCGAGTCTCCTGCTGCTTTTATCATAATTACCGTAACCCATGGAAAGGGGGGCAGGGTGCAAGCCCTCATGTCCCTTCACTTTGACTTCAATTGATACTTTAGGATAAGCAAAACCTGTTCAGCCTATGTTTCCTCGTTGATAAATTTCATGCTGTCTACAGAAATCTTCCCAGTATCCTGTTGCTGTCATTGATCACCGATCTGGCCTTCTTCTTTTACTCTGGGAGTATGATTTCTACTCCTCGCTCGAAAAAAAGCTTTTTGAGACCTCTACCAGTTTCTAAGACTCAAGTTATCTTGATGAGATCCTTCCTATCGTTTCTGATGATTTTCCTTCTTGTCTATAAATACTTTGCTTACCCTGTATCATCTTTTGGCGTCCCTTCCGACTATTTCTCTGCAAATCTTAAGCAAACTTTGGTTTTCTGTTTTGAGTTTTCCCTATTTTCTACTCCCAATTTCTCTTGGTACTTCCTTTGCACTCGCATGAATGGTCTTAATTAGTTTCACTGCATTTTCTTCCGAGTCTTCATCATCATTAACAAACGCTTAAAAGCGATGGCATAATTCTGTTCTAGTATAAATTTGAATAGACACTAGAGAAACAGAAAAGTATGTTACCAACTGGATTTGAACCTGTGCACCAAGTAATCGCTGTTTGCGCTCTACCTACTGGGCTAAGTGACCCCGTTATTGACACGCTCTACTTCTCTAGTGGCCACAGTACTGAGCTCCCAATACTCCCAGAGGACATCGACATCCAGCTCTAAGCAATTTTGGAGAAAAGTCTCTGCGCCATGTGATTTGACCATGGAAGGACTGCCGTCCGGCTCATCATGTTGTCCACAGAAACACTTTCTTTAGCATCTGTTCAAAACGTATAATTTCAAATCCTTTCTTTTCAAAAATATATTGTGCAATTCTAAAATTTGATTGCGTTACCTGGATCAAATAGCATTAGTTCACTGGAGTTTTGGATCCCTCCTTTAATTTTGTTTTCCTTTATTCTATTTATTTGCTTAATTTTTCTATTTTGATTTTCAGTCATGATTGCTGAACCTCTTTGGTGTGCCGGCCTCCCTCCCCACATTTTGCTGGTGCTTTCCCCTCCGGTGATAGTTCATCTTTTAGCTCTTACAATCTGACCTGCAAAGCAACAGATTGGACAATTTATGTTACTGTCCTTCAGATTTTTATTTTTGAGTGAGAAAACAGTAGGATACCAGTATCCATAAATTAGAATGGAATCGGCATCAAGCAATGTCTCGTTGATACTCAATGAATTTTAAACTAAATCTTCCCCTGCATGCTATCATAAATAAAATAGTTCAAAATGGACATGCTTATTAAAGGACAAGCCATAAATTTAAAAAAACGGGATAATTTTGAGGAAAATATATGAATCAGTGCGATCTTATTTACATGCATACAGACTAGACAAATCTTTTTCTGTATTACTAAGTAAGAAGACCTTATCACCGCTTTATTAAAAATAACATATGACTATCAGACAAATCAGCGAAAACAAGTGCCAGGTTCCGAAAGTTTTAAACACTACTATTCTGATAGTTTTTAAAGCTTATTTTGGTGGACAGAGATAGGTTTGGATTTGACTATGGATCAGTAGGCCTATAGCCTGTAATGACTAGGTACAAAAGAGACCTTGCTGGGGAGACAGGGCCGACATCACCGGGAATAATTCGTGTCTGGTACCAATTGGCTGCACCTCGAGCAGTCTCTAAGTCTGGGCTTCCCAGCTCCCCTTCAAGTTTACTACGTCAACTATCCTAAAATAGGCATCCTGTGTGTCTGATTCGGATCCTATGGTAACAATTTTAGACACTGCTACTAGTGGGAACAGAATCAAGAACGATTTACTATTTTTCACAGTACAGTGTACGAGAGCCATAAAATGGAGAATAGACGCAATCTGTTCCCCATCAGTACCGAGTGACGAGATAAATCCAGAAGTATTCTAACATTTTAAAATCCAACTTTGTTTTATGTCTTTGTCTGCGTGGCGACATGCTCGAATACACTCTTTCTCCCAGAGTGCCCTATATCAATATCATCAATCCACACTTTCCACGGTCCGCTCTAACTTTTCTTTTTGTCCGGGGTTTTTGTCACAAATCCTTTCTGAAGCTGGCCAATCAAAACGTTGCTAACGTCCTGATTTGCATCGACCATTTCGGCTCTGCAATGTTGCTGTGGCCGCAAAAAGCTTGAAAGCAATTCGAGGACCAGACTGGAAAGGAACGAACTTGTTTTTGTTGTCTTATAAGATCACTGGCATGGACATCGATTAGTTTCGTAGTTTGCCATGAGATATATGGTTTAACTTTTTTGCCAGTGACGAATGCGCTGGTTTCCATTCACGATTGAAAATGGTGTAGTCTGAGCTATGGAAAGCAAAGACGAAACTGCCTCTTCGGGATTGAACTTGGAAACGACTGGAAGGGACTCTCATGCTGAAGGATTTGACCCCCAGGACAACAGGGCCCCAAAAGAGGTCTTGATTAGTGCTGCAGGTAGTCATGAGGATATTGAGAGTAATAATTTAGCTTTAGGACCAGTTCAAAGGTCCAAGAAGAACCATCTAGCAATAATCAGTAAGAGAATTCGTTTACTCTTTCGACCTTGGAAATGGAGGAGTAAAAGGAAACACAGACGAGAAAAGGCGTCTCCTCGTTCACTTGGTGGTAAGTTATTAGCAGTGACCCTTCTTAGTATTTGAATTCTATATTTAAGGGTATTTCTAGCATACCAAGTATCTTTAGTAATTGCATGACATCTTCACGAGTTGAAATCAGCATCCGAATTTGCGTACAGCGACCTCGGAAGTTGCGTTACCGAGTTGGATTTTCCCGGACTATCGTTTGATAAAGCTAAGGAATGAGGCTCTCAATAGTTAAAACAGTTGCTAAAACGCAGATGTACCAGGTTTTATTGAGTTTTCGACTGGCAATAGTTGAAAGCGAGTTGTATCGCATGAGAGTGGCTCCGTCTGATTTGGGTTCATATCCGGACCTCTTGTTGCATTTTGATGTCACGTCGACATTCTTGTATTGGCTTACCTCGAATATCCTGAATTCTTATGGCCACATGCTTCATGTCAACTGACTTTAAATTAAGCCGTATGGAAGAAGGAGAACAGTTTCTGGATTGGTTACTCGGGTTTGAAGTAGATTTTTCGAAGCTGGTTTGGATAATCTTCACACTTACTTAATGGGAGAGGAAATCGATCGAACCTGTTATTGCAAGTCAGGCAATTGTCTGCCATAGCCTATTTTACAGAGTTTGTTTATAGTAACGGCGCTAATGTAGATAAAACCCATGATTCGTATAGTAGTTTTCGCCAGGAAGGCATTGGTAGATCATACTGTGCATGATTTCTGTATTTTAGCATTTAAAAATAGTCTTGAACTTAACCGTGATCGTAACTGTGTTGTTACGTGTTACAAGGAATTTACAGTCACTTAACGGTGAAATCACTAACTTTTGACTCACATTTGCTTGAACAGAAAGACGAGAAACGATTGCATTTTGGAGCTAAAAGTACACATTAAACCAGCAAACATGTCAATGTAGTAGCTTTTGAAGTTGCATGCAAGTTACCTGTATTCAATTTTACTCTCTGATGCAGTGGTAACAACTGACATTTTCCATTTTTTTCAACTGTAAATACGAATAGGTCGTTTTAGTAACCGTGTAAGCTCTTCCGAGAAGAAATAGTATTCATTCGCCGAAATTGAAGCTTTTAAATGGGCTTCGTGGTTTTCAGTGGTATCTGTGATAAAGTCAGGAAAGAATTAACTTCTAATGTCGACGTCAAGGGCATATCTCTCAAAATGCCGATACCCTAGGACAATTTTTACATGTGGAACTTCTGGTATTAACTCGGTGACACAATTTTGACTGTTTTCCTACAAGAGACAACATTTATCTTAATCTGTTGGCATTTGTATCATTGAATTTGCAGTCTTGCCATCTGCCTTAATATCATAATGTAGCAAAGCAGTATAGGGACAACTAAATCGTAAACAGGGACCTTAGGATTTAGAAGCTTACTGGAGAAGATTAACTTGTCGTCATTTAAAAGAAATATTTTCGTTGTAGAGTTTCAAGGCATGCCTAGACGTTTTATGGTGAAAGGGTCATAAGATTAATTTTATCCAGCAGTCGTATAGTTACGGCTTTTTTCCGTGTTAACATGGTACTTCAACTAGAAAGGGGTCATTTTCATCTTTAAGTGCGGGATAAGCAAAGTGGAGGAGACGCTATTGTCTAGTGTTAATTGAAGGGGTATAAGCACTTGTAGTAACAGCTTCTGTAGTTTTTGACTCATGAGATATATTTAGTAGCGTTTCAGTGTTCAGTCCAAACCTCGGGTAATTGTGTGTTAGTTGTTCGCAGACCGTAAGATGGTTGAAACAAGCACCTGTTTATTTACTTTTAAATTTTACACAACTCGAGCATACAAGGATCTAAATTATCATTCTACTTTATTACAAAAATAGGGTACCAGTACATTTTTTTATTATGCATACTCTGGTTAAGGTTTTGAGCAGTTAACGAGGACAAACAATGCCGTGTCAATCTAGTAAATAATATATTGTATATTGGAAGTTCCAGATGTTTTTGTTGCTACAGATTTCAAGTTAGACTAATACTAAATGGTTACCATCATCGTAAGAAAAGTCTAGATAGGATTTTGCATGTTTCACTGCTTGTTTCAAAGGGGTTTCAACTTTTTCCCTTGGGCCATTTGAAAGAGTGGGTTGGAAATGTAAGGTTTAGAATTCACAGTTATAATGTTATCAAACAAGGAATAGTTGATTGTACTCATTCACAACAGCTAGCAGAACTCATTAAAATCAGGTGCCAGTGTGTATCTGATTTCAAGTACGGTTAATGCTTATAACGTGTTCAAGTATCTAACTCCCACACTCATACCAAAGAAAAAGAAGAGGATCAAAAAAGGCAGCTGATTGCAAATCTATTTTGCCCTGGGTATTTGTCCATATTTTTGTGGATAAAAGAATGGGAAGGATGATGCAACAGCAACCATTCAAAAATCACAAGCTACGAGACTTCAATTTCTGATTGCAAGATTGCAAACTTCTTAACTTCTGGGTCTATGAATTATTCAGTTGTTGTTCCAGACAAGGCTGTCTAAGTTATGATGTAATCCATTACTCCACAGATGAATGACGTTGTAAGATGCTAGCTGGTGTTTATTTGTGTTACGGAAGTCAGTGTCATTCCACATATTATCCCTGTTGAGAAGAATGGCTTTATTTGTGTTATTGGCTCTCGGTTTGAGTGTGCTCTTAACACTTCTTGTTTAGCTTCACTCTGACTATATAATATTAGCATCTAGGCTACTAGTATGTTATGTATGAAGATATACATGTCTTATTGCAACTGCTACCTTAATCTGTAAATTTGGGTTTTTAGATTTATTTATGGCCCCAAATACCTTTTTCCATAGTGACAAGTGATATCTATTGTAAACCTTTGAATTCACCAACACTATCAGTGAGGCAGCAGTGTTTTTTTGAGCAAAAGGTTAACAATTATGGAGGAAAAAAAGATCAAATTGAATACTGGTTATCCAGTAGTCTTTAAAACTAGCAATATAATATTTATACATGTTATTTATGAAAGTTATTCAGGAGCAATTGAATGTTATTTCTATGAAAAAGAGTCTAATTTCCAAATTTAAAGCTGCTCATGTTATCTGAAACCATAAGATAAAAAAGGAAAGAGACTTGCAATTTGCTAGAAGGTAATATTTGGATGGAATTAAGAATGGTTAGTCCACTGTTTTTGACTACCTCTATTTAGTGGGACTGCATGGTGTGAATATCACTATGTATCAATACAGCATTACATATACCTGGAGTTCCAGGCACAATTTCATGTGGATTTGTTACATTGTTTCGATGTCTTATCCTTGTGCAACTCATCTTCTTTTCTTAATTGCATGTAATTTCAGACTTGCAGACTATACCACTATCCTGCAAATGTTTCATAATGGTTAGTAGTACATGAACCAGACATGTGCAAGGATCATTTCCATTAGGTGATTTGAAGAGTGCTTGCCCTACAGGATTGCACCATGGATACTAATGTCCTTTTCTAATTAATAGGCATGTTCCCTGGAATGCAAGTGCCAAACTTAGAAACAGGCAAAATGTACTAAAATATTTTGCTGTAATTTTTACAGTATAAAAACAAAAAAAAAGGGAGGGGTATAAGAAGAACATGAACTAGAATATTTTTCTAATAGTGAAATCAAAATGAGATTGTTTCAAGGAAATTATTGATATCCTCTTATATTAGTGTAAGTTACATATACCTAGTGATCTTGTGTTTGATTTTAGGGTTGTATCAAATAAGCAGTTGTGTAAGTACTGCTGTAATGTAATGATCCTTACAGGAGTCAGTTAGGCTGTTGGGAAACCTGGGCCAAGGTCCTATACTACCTTTCATACAACCCTCAGTTTTGTTTGGTTGAACTTCCTGGCCCCAATGATCCGTTGGGAATCACTTAACTTTATTGTAAAATGGAGAATTGATAACAAAATGTGGAGGTATTCAATAATTCTGTAAATTTAGCTTTCAGATAAATGTTATACAACATGGGTTTTTCTTGATGTTTTCAAAGGGCCTTGGAAATGAAGGGATGAGACATTTTATAGTTTGCTATTATCGAGGGGTCATAATAACAGTCAGTTGGGGATAAACATTTTCAGAAAAGGCAATAAAGTTCAAACCTACAATATTGTGGGAAAAAATTTTTTGATTGATGCCAACAAAATATGAAGAACTGTTTCATTTTGTCAGATCTTTTATAGTCAAGGGTTAAGAACTTTACTTAAACCCAAAGATACAATTGAGTAGCTATGTGTTGCCATTGACATTAATTAACATGAGGTCTGCATGAATTGATTGCCATCAATTATCATGCGAGTCTAATCATAGATGCCCCAATGATTAAACAGATGTTTACTCTTAAAATTTGAAATCATCATCATCATCATGAACTTGATAGGTAACTGTTTTATTGAATTTGAAGCACCACATCAAGGCTTAAAGAAAATATGAAATTTTCATAAATGAATTAGGACAGTAAATGATAATGACATGAACTTGACAAAATATACTGTCATAGTTTGGCTATGCTGTGCTCATCAACATTATTATTATATTTGTCACTAATTTATTGACTGCCACAGACTCATAGTTTCTGATTGCACTCTTAATGACTCTTATGTAATTGTTGGCTGAAACTTTCTTGAATATTTTGCAGTGGCTATTGAATGACTATTGCTGTTGTCCTGTTCTGTGTCTGCTGGGTAATGGTGATGCAGGAAAACATCCTGCGGTTGCAGGCAAATTTTGATGAACACTGTAGGTTACCTTGTGTAAGTCACTTTCACCGTCACTTTTATCATATCCACACAACACATTGGATCTATCTTCAAGAAATGTGTAGTTGGAAATAAAGGTGATTTTGCTTTGAAAAACATGTTTTTTGATGTTTCAGTAAACTGTTTGGCTCCACAATTGAAATGTGAAAATTCGATGGTGATTGTCCAAAAAAATTCAACCATGTTTAACTCCTCGGCATGTTGTCGCATTTGTAGTGAATAGAAGTCTTCAGGGTCACCTACATGATGGTGAAGAGCAAGTACAGATAGAAAAATGCTGTTTTGAGACTTTTACTCCCCCCAATGATTTGTGTTGGAAGCTGCCACATGAGAACCGGAACTATTAGCCACATTAAATCCTAATTAGTTGGCACCTCCCAGTCAATATATAATACATAAGCTGATTAATGATTAATCTCTGGTGCTATTTCCCTGAGCAGTACACAGGATAATTGTGACTGGCAATATCCTCAACATCATTATCTTACAGAATGTAAATTAGTGTACACTGAGGAACCCCAGGAGACTGCAGCTAGGAATGTTTGAGAGTTAATTAGAGCCAAACTGCCAAGTGTTGAAAAGGGTAGAGCAGCAGTTACTTATGTGAATCTTAAATCTTTGTGCCAAGTTTGTTATGTAGTGGTAATATATAGGAAGTTGTGATTCAGCTGGAAGTTATATAGTTAATCAGAAATTTGTCAGTAGTGGATACAATGTACCAGTAGTTTACACAGCAGTCATTGAGAATTCTGAGGGAATCATACTGGGTGCATGATAACTTCAAGTTTTTATTGATTTTCAAAGTTTTGGCACTAATGATGCAGCTTGTTGATTTCTGTTTATCTCAGTGAGTAATATGAAGTATGTCAAGGGTGATATGAAGTTAGGATTTGCATGAGTAAGCTATTGTTTGAATTGCTAATGCTGTGAACCACTGCCTATCTTCAAGGAGTATGGTAAACATTTTTAAGTTGTTGGTCAAGCTTTTGACTTCGGTACTATCATGGCAAAATCAATCAGTATTTAATTACCTTGAGTTTTTTATTTTAGTGGTTATTCCAGATAGTTTGGAGGTTAGTCACAGGAACTAGGTTCATGATAGCTTTAGATACATTTATGTGAGTTTGAAGCAGTGTTCCTGTACCCTATTCTGGCTCTTGTGTCTTTGCCCCAAGAAAAGTTACATACTGAATCATGTACGCTGGTGTAGGGTAGAGTGCACTTTTTTACAATAACACAATGTACCTATATATGCATATCCACATTTTAGTCATACAATGCTCCTATTGACATTGTCAACCATGGTACATTTCTAGGTGTTTCAACTGACAAACTGAATTTTACCATATAGACCCTCAAAACATGAGTATGTTACATTCCATTTGCCTTTGTTGTAAATCAATTGTGTTTTTGCAAGTTCCTGAAAATCTGTAAGGTAGAATCTTAAACACATAGCCTGAGATGTTTATTTTTGTGCACCTACACTTCAGGGTCAGGTAAGGGCCTACTGCTATTGGAAACATGTAAGCCAATACAACCTGTTTTATTGTTGGGTGGTAGGCGACAAAACTGGTTTCCCAGTCTGGCATCTGCCAGGTGAGGAGGGTATGTGATTACCCAGGAGGACTAAAAAGAAAAGCTGTCAAAGGGTGGATGCACTCAAGTGAGTCAATGGCCATTCACTCCAACTATGGGCTAAATATTCTTGCCAACCTGCAGTGCCAAGCGTGGTGAGTATGGTAGCACCCTTGGATGGCAGACACCAATGAACAATGGCCCTCAGTCCCCAGCAGCTCTGAAGTCACCTTTCAAGGCAGCGGAAGTAGGTACAACAGAGCAGAGGGTGCTAAGAATCTCTGGGTCCAAACAGACTGCCACTGGAGCCTAAGTATAGGAACATACAATGCAAGAACCCTTGGTTCAGACCATTACATTATTGAGCTTGAAGAGGAACTATTGAAGATAATATTGGACATCACTGGAGTAGGAGAGGTTAGGTGAATAGGAGAGGGGTGTATCACACTCACTAACAGTGGTCATTATCTTTACTATAGAGGTGACACCACTGCCAGTAGAGGTGTTGGCTTTGTGATCCACAGGGACATGATGGGAAATATCACAAGTTTTAGAAGCATGTCTGACAGAGTAGCATAACTTACTGTCAAGATCAATGGCAAGTGCCAACTTAGTATCATACAGGACTGCCCGTCAACAGCCAGCTACACAAATGAAGAAGTGGAGGCTGTTTATGACGAAATTGACAACCTCTATCAGAATAGTGTAGCTCACTACAAAATAATAATGGGCGACCTTAATGCCAAAGTAGGCATAGGAAGGCCTGGAGAATTGTGCACAGGAAATTCCAGTTCTGGAAGTGGGAACAATAGAGGTGATATACTTGTCAACTTCAGTGAGAGACATCAACTAAAGATAATGAACACTTTCTTCAAAAAGAGAAATAGCAGACATTGGACTTGGATGTCACGTAACAGTATCACAAAAAATGAAATAGGTTGCATATTGAGAGAGAAACCACAGGTCTTCAAAGATGTCTCCATCCTCAACAGTTTAACACTAGCAGTGTTATTTTTTTATGTTTACATGTTGTGTCATACTGGTTGACATGGCGGCTCTTTCTCCACTTGTTATGTGCTAATGGATAGGTAGCTTGACAGTTATAGTAAGTTGTATGATCCGCTGGCCAGTTTTTATACAGAAGCAACAGAGTGGGACCTGAGACTAGCACTGTGACGATATATTGGGCCACAATTAAGAATCACAGTTAAAAGGAAACAATGCTGCAGTCAAGGAAAAATTGTTTTGATGCAGATCAAATCATTAATCTGAAAGAGAGCAGGTTTGCACTAGACCATGAGGTCATGTCTTACATGTTGTATGTAATACTCCCTACTCTCCTTGGACAGCTGGATAAGAGAACAAAGCATCAGAATCTGTACATACTAAGAACATGTGTTCAGTGTATTGATGGCAGATTGTATAAGAACTTTAATTTTTTGTATGTGTGAGGAGGACTCCAAATATGAATGTGAAGGAGATGAGTTTATCTTAGTCAGGAGGGAGCTAGCCTGGCAGACTGAGTGATGGAAGTTCAAGGCTACCCTCGACAGTCAAATTGAAAACTGCTACTGCAAGCCATGCAGGAAAATGGGTACCCATTGTTAGATGAAGAAGGATAAGCATAGCAATTTAAGTAACCAGCAATTCTACCTTACCACCTTTTGGCCCATGACATAAAGTTCTCTACCATATTACATCCTCCATTCTCTCAAGCAGAGTATAGGATTACCTTAACTTTTGATTTAAACCTTTTTCTTATTTTCTTTAATTAATGTTTTAATGCTCTGCACACATGTTTTATTTTTTGGCTAGTGAACTCATTTCAAGGTATACTTTGTTTTAACCTTTATTGGTAGTTTGTTTGAACAGGACACATCAAAATGTTATGTTATCCGACGTCAAAATATTTGAAGATCATTAGTAAATGAAACAATTTTTATGATCAAGGTGTTTGTTAATTTTATCATCGAATTGTTAAGAATTTGCTATTTTGATGAATTTAGTGCAGTGTGAGGTGTATGTTTCTCAGAGGTTTGTTTTGTTCATAACAATACTTCAGGCAACTTTACAGGTTTCAAACTGATTGTGTTAAGGAATTACTCTGCCTGGATGATTCAGTTCTGGTTCTAGAGTGCTATAAAGAGTCGATTAAAGTGCTCAAAAAGTGGAAGGAGGGTGTGGAGGTAAAAGAAATGGAAGTCTGTTTAGGAAAGCTAGAGATTATCATTAGTGATGTGTTATAGCATCTAAAAGAGAGTTTTCAAATATCCTTGCATAAGTTGCCATTAAGATGTTGGTAACAATTTAATGCATACATATGGCAGTTGCAGTTTCTGGGTTTATAAGTACTGTTTTAACCTTAGTAGTAAATGCTAGACAATCATAATTGTAGGTACAGAAAATGCCCCATTGAGTTGCTACATTTAAAGCATGTTGTTATAAATAGAGCAACATTGGAGGTTTTTTATATGTTTTGCTACATAAGCGACATGATAAATGCATCTGGTGGCACTGACAAGAGTGTGACTGCAAGAATCAAAGTTGGATAATACATCTTCTCCCTTTTATTGATGTTTCCCTTCATATAAAGGGTTTCCCACATTGTTGAAAAAGTGTCATCATGTGTAGTAACAACACTTGGTCAGTGTAAGAGACAGGCATACTGATGTTAGAACACCATGGTGTGATGCAGATATGTGATGTTACATCAAGTAGAGTCTTTAGGGTAGAGTTTTTGCGTAGATATCTTAAAGAAGTGCATTACAAGAAGTGATTTGAAGTGGTTTGGTCTTTTAGGGAAATGTGATGATAGCTTGTTGAAGAACTGTAGAGAAGTATCAGAGTCAAAAAGGGATAGGTAAACGTGGAAAGACATGGAATCAAATGATGGGTAGAATCATGAGGAAGACTGAAGGTGTATTGTGATCTTGTACATAAGGGGATTGAGTGGATGAATAGAAGTTAGGGATCATTATGTTAACAATGATGATGGTATCAAGATAGGGCCAGAAATCTATGTTGGCCAACCTAACTTCTGTAGCTGCACCCGCAGAGATTTGGAATTTTGAAAGATTGCAAATCTCACATTGTTTTTTAAATGATGGATACAGTGCTGATGAGGCACACTTTTGGATATTGACTTGTGTAATGATCAAGTAAAGTGGATCAAAAGCTAACAAAGTATCAATATACTTCCTTACATTGGCTTTTACTCTCCATGTGAAGCCACAATTTCCATGGACATTAAATAACACCCTGTTATATACTGAACCATAAGTGTTGACAAAAAAGTCAACATTGTAATACTTTTTTGTCAAAACACCCTTTATTTAAACCAGATCTGTGGTTTTATTTTGTAAACTCTGAACATAATGTGACCAAGTTGGAGCTGTATTTTATGTACATCATTACTGCAACAGTAATTTTTACCCAGTTGGTTAATATTAAATAACTCTCATATTCTGTTTAGTACCAGTTATTATAAAAGCAATGTTGTCCAATAGCTAGATTGTGTGTTGTTGTTTAGGATAAGGGTTAGTCCATGAGAACAGGGAGTATCTGATTGCCTGTCTTTGTCATTTTTTGTCAATTAATGAGTATCCTATTCTCTTCTTAACAGGAAAAGATAATCATCTTTCAGAGGAAGAAATAGCTAAGTTTACAGAATTGAACTATTCCACTTCGGAACTGAATGCAATTGTTTCACCAAAAGTAGAGGACTTCACAATTAGTAATTTACATACCCCTGCTGATACAAAGAAGGAAACTCAACCAGAACTTACAAATGGTAGCCTACATACAGCCTCTGATGGTGAAGAGGATGTAAGAGATGGCCATCCACAACTGTCACTGGATCATAATTTGGATAAACATGGTATTAACAGCCAAAGAATAGGTACATTTGTAATAGAAACTAACCAGCTAATCATCACCTTATGTTATACATATTTTTGATTTGCTCTTAAGCAATAACTTTGAAATGGTGTGTAATTGCCTCTCTGTCTTCTATGACTGTGAATATGCAACCAATGCTTCCCATTATTAAGTCAAAAAGGAGCAGAGATTTCAAAAATTTCTGCCTGTACCATTCACTGTATAAGCAAAATACTCGTTTAGAAACCTCTCATGCCTTTTCCAGATATTCATTACCATGGTATAAATATTTTATTGACGATGGTTGTCTAAATATTTCTCTTAAGATATTTTATATTTATACATATCTAATTTACTACATGGCACTTGATATAAAGCACCTGTTAGAACATTGTGACAATTTGTGTGACAAAAACATTTTAGTTGTCAATGACTGAAGGTACACCCTTCAAAAGCTAACAACAGGATTGGCCACTCATTCGAGACCTTGTCTATGTAGTTGTAAGATCTGGTTGTTATAAGATTATATTGAAGTGGTTTAGAGAGATTTTCTGGTATATTTTTAGATTCTCTTAAATTTAAGCTTCTTGCCAAAATTCCTATTTAAGGTAGGGTTATATCATATGTATTCTGTGTAAAAACCATTGGAATTTTCAGATATTGATCTAGTATTTTTTCCTCCCTTGGATATCCACCCTTGATAGATAACAATTTAAAGAAATTGAGAATATTCTGATGTTATCATGCAAAGGGTGCTTACCTTGAGATTTCAATTTGGATGTTTAAAATATGATAAATCATCTAGAGTTGGGAATGCCTGGGGTTACTGAGAGCAATGCTATTGTGAATCTAGCAGTATTAGCAATATTTGTAACCTGAGACCAGTTTTATAATGATAGATGTGGCACTGATGGTAAAATTCTTATTAGAACTAAACACTGGGTGGTTTTAAGGGACAGTAAATGTTGAAACAAAACACAAAGCACAAAGCATGGAAACCATTTGTGGGAGAGCTGTACAGATCTGTTTGGAGTGGAATTTATATTGGTCATGAAAGTCAAATGTATTGACTAATGCCTATTTATGGTAGCTTTCATGCTGATTACATAATCCAGCAATATTTGCTCTCCAGTGATAAGAACTAATGGGTGTTGATTGTATTGAAAGTATGAACTATGCTATCTAATATCCATGTACACATGTTAATTTACAGGTTGGATAGGGTTTTCTCTTATTCAGACTTCCTATGTATACTCATCTCTATCTATATGTAATTTGAAAATTTAGCATGTATTGCAGTTATTTGAAGAGAGGCAGCTAATCACCCTTTCATATAGTAATATGTTATTTTGATGCCATGAGCCTGGAAATATATTCCATCTTGCATAGATGTATTGTGCAGTGACATGCACAAGTAACAAGTTCAGATCCTTTAAAGATATGCAGTGCTTTGTTAGAAATTCAATATTGGTCTGTTGATGAAAAAATGACCAATTTAACTGTTGCTCATGCTGCATGTTCAGAATTGGGGTTTTAAAAGTTTATATGAAGACAAGTTACCAGTGTTACTATTCACATATGGTAGAAGAGTGGGATGATTTATTATTACCTTGGTAATTCAGCTGCGTTGATAATTTTTGTGCACACACCTGCTACTATTCTTTAATACTTTAATTTTTGCTAACTAAAATGGAAATCACCAAGAGGGCTACATAATGAAAGGCAATACAAGAAAATGCAAGAAAAGAAGTGAACTAGCAAACAACAACAAAAAAGCTACATGTGTCATGCCTACAAATACTACGTCACAGTTATTAAGACCCTTGGGTGAAAAACTATCTGCTTCAAATTGCCAAAATAAATCCCTATGATGACTACCTCTATTCAGCCTATCAATAAGCCTAACACTAATGTTCTCTAAGAATCCACTATGACCTGGTTCTACAAAATGTTGGAAAAAGTCTCTGTGGCACACTACATCCTCTCTCAAACTTTCTACTAAGTGCATTGTAATTATTAATCTCTTCTAAACCTAGTAGTTGTACTATTTACATATTGTTTACTACAAATTTTGCATTCTAGAAGATAAATTACATTGCATGAATCACAGTCTAAATTATGATTTATTGTATATCTATGCCCCAAGTTACTATCACCAAAACTATCATCCTCAACTACATAACTACAAACCTGGCATCTAGTTTTCAAACACTTACAGCTGCTGCCTGCTCTAGGAACCTCTGCCCCCTTTATTTTGGCCCTGACTAGTACATCTCTAAGGTTTTTATCTCTTCTGACGGCAACTATCAGTGCTTCTACAAACACTTCTCTGCAATCTTCTGAACTAGCTAAAATACTCTGCTAAATAAGTGCCTACTACAGTTTCAGTAATCCATTTAACTCTTTCAACTTACTGTTTGTGAAAGCCAGCGTACTGTTTAGCAAAACCACCACAATTTTTAGAATTTTTTATATCTTCTTTTAGAAGTACAACCATTCAAGACACATGAAGAATCAGTAGCTTATGGAAGTAAGTATACACACTGGCTTGAAGACTTTAGGTTGTTTATAATATATACTCCAAGGTATGATAATTACTCCTAATCTGATAGAGTGCTGCACCTAAACATCAGAGTAAATTTGAGGTTTATTTTTTGGGATGTATAATTTTATGATAGATAGCTTTTTGTTTGGTTTAAGCTTGCTTGATTGTGAAAATAGTAGTGGGTATTTATGGGGATGCTCTTTCATAATTGTGTGGCACAGGTAGATGGTAAGAAGTTTTACCTAGTTAGATCTTGGCTCTTTAAATAGTCTTGTATAGACACAGTAAAATCCTGTCCAATGTGGAGCTGCTTCCAGGAAAGAACTGCTTTTGTTCTTATTCAGTTCTAGTTTAGTTTCCATGGACACCTTTTGTTGTACTCCCTCCAAAAGATGATATGTGATTGAGACCTGTTTTAAATTTCCACTTCTAGCGAAATTTTGTACCATATGGGATTTAATTGTTGACAGGAAGTTTTTAGACAAGGTGATCTATTGTAATTTATTGTGATATAAGGTGGTATTTTCTGACGGTATCCTTAAAAAGTGCCATGGCTTGCACTGAAGACAGTGACTCGTATGGTTATTTGACCGGATGATTATTCCAAATGTGCTTGGTTAATATAAAGAATTGTCAGAAACAGTTTGTGGTATTGACCATCACTTATGCACACAACAAAGATAATCAGAAAAGTAACTGAAGGTGTTTAATCCTGCATAAGTTAACTAAGTAGTAATATGACTCAAACCACATCAACCTGGTTGCATTGTTAATAGGGGATAATGATGATTGTTGAAAGACAAAGAAGGATAGCATTCTAGTAGCATTTTTTCTCTCATTAATGTTTCTGTTTGTCAGTGTTTTTAAGTTTAGGTATTTGTTGGCATTGCTGTAACTGTGACAGAGATATTGAGGGGGCTGCTTTTTGACATTGATGACATGGGAAAATGTTGAAAATCTGCTTCTCAGAAACAGCCTCTGACACACATTCTGACATAATCAACAAGCTATTTTGATTGCACAGTATTGAGATGAAATATTTTGACCCTAGATGTTTGGGGGCTTCAGTCCCTAGCCCCCCAACAATTATGCCCCTGGTCAGTGAGTAAATGTGTTGTTTAATGTGCTCCACTGTACCTGAAATGAGCAAGATAATGGATACAAGGGAGAGCTCAGGACTATAACTTTCATTTCACTATGTTTTTAGGATCTAATGCTTCAGTACAAGATGATGGTTCTGAAGTGAAGCTGGTGAAAATAGGAGTTTCTATTATTGAACCCTCGGAGGTTAAGGTGGTCAGTGATGTTCAGTCAGGATCACCCAAAGGGAAGGGGAGTGCTTCAGACACAAGGTAAACTTCGGAAAGAAGATCGTATTTTCATTAGAAAAAGACAACTTTATTACTTGTTTTTTATAATGTTTGTAATATTGTGGTGTATTGTGTTGCACAATGCTATTCTGCACTGTACCATATTGCATTGTTCATATTGTATATCACTTGGTTCTGTATTGTATTTATTGTTTTACATTGTTCTGTATTGTACCGTGTTGGATTGTCTTTAATTGTATGATTTTATTGCGTACTGCTATTCCACATGATAGGGCTAACCATTAACTTCTAACTACCATAAACTTCTAAATAATAGCTAGTTATTATTCAGAAGCCCATTGGTTAACAAATAGAAAGAAAACTCATATATAAACCCCTCACACTGACTCTTTTGGCTCAGGACCTCGATCGAAGGTGAAACGGGTTTCAGATTCTATTTGGATTATTATTATTGGGTAATGGTTATTAGAGAATTAGTGGGAAGTACAGGTAAGATGCAGCTGTTGCATTAGCAGGTTTTTATTATTTGAATATAGCCAATCATAATGTATTCCAGTTTATTATTTGGATATCAACTTTTTTGTGACATACTCAATTTCAAGCGTAGCCTATTGCCTGGCCAAAGTGAGCAATGCCATGGGTAGAGAGCACATTTACATGGGTAGTCTCCCATTGCCTTCCCCAACCAGTTACTCCAGCTACTCCAGTTTATTGATGCATCCTCATGCTTCAGGAATCAATTCCCTTCTATTATTTGATGTTACATATATGTTGACCAATAGAACGAAATGGTGCAACCAAAGCAGCCAGAAACTCTGCCTTATCCCTTTTCTGCTCTGGGTTTCTTCTCCAATGGCTCTACTTGTTATGATTTTATGATCGTGAAAGAAGCGTTGATAGATGCTATGGAAATGCATGATTACAATCGTAATCATCAGCAGCTGCTGCATGTAGGAACTTGATCTGACAATACACTTGCATTGGCTCTTATCTCATTGACTTCCCAATTTATATATCACTATATTTTAGTCCTGTTTGATGATCTGACGATACACTTGCATTGGCTCTTATCTCATTGGCTTCCCAATTTATATATCACTATATTTTAGTCCTGTTTGATGATCTGACAATAGACTTGCATTGGCTCTTATCTCTTTGGCTTCCCAATTTATATATCACTATTTTTTAGTCCTGTTTCTGTATCTGATAAAGGTGGATGCCCTATCATGTCATCCTGCTTATTTTATGGTGTGTGTTGTAAAAGGCTGAAGTTCAGGGATATAGCATTTGTGACCTACAACCAGCTGTCCCTGAAGCGCAGAAGAAATTTACAGCAACCATCATTAATTGCTTTTCTATTAAACGTATGAACATGGTGTATACATCAGAGAAAATTCATAATATTTAAGGTCTTTGACAAGTACAAAGAAATTCGGCTGCATTGTAATACTGATCCTGTTAAGTGATTGAAAGACAAAACATGTATAGTTTATTATAATTTAGGTAATTGGTAAACCAGGCACTAGTTTTAAGACTTTCCCATAGGTTTCTTTATCACTTGATATGATTCAGACAAAATGTAAGTAAAGGAACTAAAATGACATCTGTAATTTCTGTTCCATCTGAAATGAAGTACACTAAAAGGAAAGTTATCTTGTCATGGGACTTTACAAGGAAAGAACCTTTTTTATTATTGTAGGATACAGTGGCCTTAAAATATAGGTTCTTTAGTAAATTTTAGCAGGTACGGAAACTTACAAAGACATACTTAGTTGTTGATAAATGCCAGATTCTTTTTTCCCCGGTCGGCAACATCACGTATATCCAAATATCCAAAATACGAGGTAGCTCAAAAAGTTTGGTCTATGAATAGTTCCAGATAAGCTTTTATGTCAAGATAGTATCAAATGTGTTTCTCAGTAGGTTAGAATGCTCCACGCGCATATACATTAGCACTACCTTAGCCCCTGTCAAGTGGAGTCCACGTTGTAAAAACAGTATCAATTCTCAGTAGGTTTTGTAAAGTTGTCTGGGTGGGAACCTGTGTAATGGCCCTGTTGTGTTGTGATGCCTTGCATTTTTATTGGACGGTACTTTGTAATGTTTCATTTTTTTACATTATGTCTTATTGTGCTGAGTTTTTTGTTGCAGCTTATGCTAGCATCAGGATGATAAACGTATCCGAATCTATTTGATTAAGAGATACGGGCTCCTGTAGGTGCGATACATGTTCCAAGAAATTGCAAAAGACAAGCCCGAAAGATGGGACTCCCAATAGGTAGCCCCAATTTTATGACAGCGTGTTGTTTGCTACTAAAACTTCCTCCAATCAGAGATAATTTGGTGCCACCTTCTACAGTTTATATTCGTTTTCTAAGATAGGTAAGAATTATTTAGCCGGAAAAATATAGTAAAATATCCATGATACTATTAGGGTCACCTCTGCGTGTTACTGGAGTAGCATGATGACAAGTGCTTAATAGGAGAAGCTTTCAGAATGGAGAAAAAATCATCCCCTTAAACGAACTGGTATAGAGACGAGCGAAGAAACAAGCTAACTGTATTGGAAAACAAGCCTGATCGTATTAGATATTTGATGCTTGAAGAGTCATTATTATCGTCCGCTTATGATACCCTCCTTGACGTGGGTTGGGCGCAATATGAAGCAGCCACAACGTCGGGACAACTAACAGAAGGAAACCAACAAATGCCCTAGTGATGATGTTGGTCTAATGTATACAGAAACGGTCCGAATGACTATGACGGCTGGAGCTAATCTACACGTCAATATTTTATAGCGTGGGAGAGGCGCCATTCTCTGAACTTTACATGTCTTTGGCTAATGACATTACATTTTCACATTTGATTGTAATTCTGACTTCTACGATTCTGTTTCCTATGATATTCCGAGTATGCATACACCGAACGCCAGTTGACAGTGAAACTAAAAGACATCTTATGTAGTTAAACGTTGAAGGTGTTCTTGTAATTTAATAAGTAAGTTATTCGATGTATTCCGCAATCGATGCCGAGGAACTGACGCCCGAATATCGTTAAGCAGAGTATTATTTCTACAGCGATGTTTCACTATTTTTCAAAACATGTCGTGCTGGCTGCCTTCATGCAATGTATCAACCGACGAAAATTATCGAAAGGGAACAAATGTTTGAAACCTATCCTCTGTCTTTACTACGATACTCGAGTGCTTTATTTATGCTCGCTATTTATAAGACACTAATGAAGTGTCGAATGGAGACGTAAAGTCTTGTAATTAAGGAAGCAGATCATTTTGTTAGATATACAGGACAGGAGCATGAGTGCAATTGAATTGATCCTTCCTTCTCTTTTTACCCAGGGAGAGCAATGTAAGAGGAGGGCAGGCTTTTAATGGACCTTCCGATTCACCCCCTCCTATACCACCAAGAACTTCCAGTATGAGTGCAATTGTAACACCTTTAGTGCAAGTTGAAGAATCGGAACAGAAGGGAGGGACAGGGCGTGGTAGTTACTACGACAACTACCCAAATCCGATGCACCGTGACAATGAAGACACAATAAGTAGACATAGTTCAGACATGAGTGATGAAGAGGAGGAAACGGATAATCATGTTGTAACTGGTAAGTTCGTACCATTTTCCAGTTTCTCAATGATCTACGAATCGTTTTGCGTTTCTCCTTGCCTGGCTCAGCAGGTTAAACTAGTGGGGCTATCTCATTGGTATCTATTCTCGGCAAGCGTCGGTTAGCCAAGTAAAAAGGCTCACAATGCTATAGGAAGAGCCCTTAAAAAAAGAGAATCGTAAAAGAAGTTATTCGAAGGTTAAGGTAAAATATGCGTGAAAAGTAGAATAGTCTTGTTGAGTGAACGATTTTGAGGCAGTTTAATCGTTTTTGGCACACAGTGCACGCCCGCTGTACAGTTTTTGGGAATTTATACAGCTGGCACAGATCCGTGTTCCAAGGAATGAAACAGTATTGTATTGAAGTTGTTTCATGATGTGATTATAAGTACTCACGAATAACCCATGAGTGGTATGTAGTTGTGCTGTTTATTTGTTTGTCTGGCACCTATTGGTCAGGTTCAGTCTCTCCCAAATTTTTATCTTTCTTGCACGTATATCGCCGCCGTTTCAGCCTAACTTCCAAAAGGCGAGGTACAAAAATGGTTTGTATAAGAGCCTATTTCCTAAAACTCCTCCGCTTTAAGATCGATTTCCTTCGCTTAAAACGCCCGTTTCATTTCATCAGACCTTTTCATGTTAAACTATATAGTCGTTTAATTTATTCAACGATAGCATACTTATTCGTTGTTGTAATTTAGCCATTTTCATCCCTTACAACACTC
Organism: Carybdea cf. marsupialis auct. non (Linnaeus, 1758); assembly: GCA_010016065.2. Lineage (NCBI taxonomy): Eukaryota > Metazoa > Cnidaria > Cubozoa > Carybdeida > Carybdeidae > Carybdea > Carybdea cf. marsupialis auct. non (Linnaeus, 1758). The sequence goes on along the minus strand of JAAAKL020000100.1, from coordinate 11,969 downwards.
ACTCGTTTATACGTGTTTCAACTCGACCCATTTGAAGAAGTGATGACAAAGTCTCAGTAACGGCACGATCCACCTCTGCAGCGCACTGTAGATCTCAAATATTTTTATTTATTTTGACACTACCTCCTTTGTTAGGGGAGGGGGTGAAATGTGGTGCACTATGTTCATGGTGAGCTAGTTCAGTTTGAGGAGTCATAATTGACCTGTCTTTTGAACCAACTCTTAGGCACTGACTAAATATTATTGTTGTGCTTGCCGCAAATGGACCCAAGCATTGCCACTAAAGCACTTTTTTATGTAAGGGTAGCAAATCACGAGGCCATTGCAGTTAATTAATATGTTTCATACCTATCGGGTCTCAGGTATTTGTTTGTATTGACGTTGTTAAGTTTGATTTCCTTACAGGTGGTGGATTTGAACGACTTCTTAAAATATTTTCATTTAAATCCGGATTCTTAAATTTTAATCGAAGGACAGTACAAATATCTAAAACACGACAGGAATTCATAAAGCAAATCGAACTGACGGATGTTCACGTTAGTGATATTGTTGATGATTTGAATAGAAACAATAATAACCTTCTAAACGATTTTAAAGATATGGCCCAGGACTTTGAAGAGGATCTTGCTGACCCAGATAATCCAAGTAAGATAAGTGTTCACACCATCCAGTAATATCTTAATTCACACCATCCTGTAATATCTTAATTCACACCATCCTGTAATATCTTAAGTCACACCATCCTGTAATATCTTAGTTCACACCATCCTGTAATATATTAGTTCACACTATACAGAAATATTTCATATCACAGCGTTCAGTAATAATTTAGTTCGTTGTTAAACCTAAACTCCATACGTTATGACAAGTTACTAGATAAATGACACATGCCGCTGTAAACCTGGGATAAATCGTAAACAAAACTTCATCCTTTGTACGATTGTTTCTTAACAAAAATTAGCAACACAACATACGTGAATTCTAATCTAAATTTTATGGTTACAGATAATAAATTTATAGTAAACATACACAACATGATGCTTGCTTGGAAGTGCATAATATGCAGACGATGACTGTATTAAGTTTTATCAAGTAGTGGATAATTACAATGTGATTAGAGAAATGATGACTTAAAATTTCATCTTGGCTTCCTTAATCATGATTCTATGTAAATATCCATACTTAACCTACCATATACCTTCATGGAAGAACGATGACTCTGTTCTGAGGTACGCGTTAGAGAATATCAAGTGCAAATACCATACATTCCTTTCCGATCGGGGAGGAATGGGAGACCGAAACTGACCAATAGGACGTGCCAGTCACGTTTAACTGAACGTGATAAAGTTACAAACATTGCTAAGCTGCAATTTGAAAGTAAAAGAAAAGATATGTAGCGACCATGATTATGGAATTGGATTGAATATCCTATCTACTCGGATCTAGCAGTCCATTTTGCGCCTGCCCAATACAATTACTAATAGGCAGGTTCAACATCGTTGCATTTTCTTGAGAATCAGTCTTGTTGTGAGAACGTTGCCAGTTATATGGATATAGTATTTTGTTTTCTTAGCAGGGACTGAAATACTGATACTCTGAATGAAATACTGTTACTCTAGATGAAATACTGTTACTCTTGATTCAGTTTTATTTTCGCGAATTACCGACGATTACATGCTCGGTTATTTATTACAGGATGTAATAGCTTTAGGATTTTGTCTCTGATGGAAACAAGACATCTTATTGTATTACATTAGTTGTACTATGTTAGCCGATTTTAATCGCAGGATACTGTCTCTCCTTCAGAAACACGACTCCTCTGAACAATAAGTTCCGCTAAATCTGGTCAAGTATACGCCTATAACAATAAATTGTAGATGCTGTAAATTGTTTACGTTAGACGACCATCTTCGTAATAGCAACTGATCAGGTTTGGGTGTGTTTCTCTGAGATTTAATCTGTCACCTGGCTTGAATGATAACATCTATCGTGATGCACCTGGCTTTGTTTCGTAAAACGTCCGTAATATCTTCATTCGCGCTTTGTTCCTTCGTTGGCCTAACCACACATTGACCCCAGTTAGTATTGGTGGTCATAATGTTTAAGATGGACATCTTTTACTTGATTACAGTCGCTAGTTTATTGTGATTGGCGATAACTCAAGTCTTATTCATAACACGAAGCGGTTTGTTGTAGCCGACTTGTATTCTTGTGTACTGTTATCGGAAATTCACTTGTCGAATTATATCATAAGGATGGATCTCCGATGTCATTTAACGCATGTAGCATGGCTGTTTGAACAGTCGAGTATCCTAGGAAGTACGTTATTTGATTTGGCATCTATTTTTGTGAACGTTTCGTTGGTAAATCTTGTGATGTCTGAAGCATACTTACATTTTCACTTACTAAATGACGTTAATATGACGGTTGTATTACAACCATGGGATACTTATCGTATCAGTTTATATCACCGAAAAAGACTGGTTTACTTGATATGTATCAGGTATAGACATTCTACCTACTAATGCACGAATATCGTAAAACCAGATGGTACGTTCGTCGTGTCGTGAATTTTCGCTGGCTCTTCGGTTACCGAGCTACAAAGATTATAGTCAAGTTGATTTCAAATCAGTATTTCTGATGGAATTCCGTCACATTGGAGATCTGGAATAAGTGTTGGACGTGGTCGTTCGGTTGATTTGTTTGAGTTTGAAAGATAGCTACGGGTTTTGAATGTGTTATAAAATGTGTGCCACCGCGGATAATAATTCAACTGTTTCTCACTCATCATCGACTATTGTAAGCAATGCTTTTGTTTTTTTTCTTTCCTGTGAAGATCAGATTTTGGTGATGTTTTCCTTTGACTTTTTATTTCAAAAGTTGTTTGCTTTTATTGCCTGTGATCTGAAAGAAAAAATTGTCATAGTGTATTATTTGTGAAAGCAAGAACAGCCTGGAGTCAAAAATGCTCTTGTAAGCCACCACATGAGCTTAATTGATATGTTCTATTATGATAAGACTGAAATGCTTCCCGATTTCAAGTTCCAGGCTTTCACCATGTAATAACGAGTGTCGTTAGACCCCACGTAGCAAACGGTTAAAGAGGCGCGGTCGTTGTATATATTAAGCCAGGAAGGGGAGGGGGAAGGAGGAGTTAGGGAAGTTGGAAAAGTACATTTGAGTAACTGACTAATGATGTACTTGATTTCAAACAGATGAGAGTGATAATGAACCTGCGATTTCTGTTACAGACATGTTCCCCATGTTTCATATACTATTTCCTATCCTTATTGTAAGGTTTATTAGTTGATACATTGCAGCGCTCTAACTAGTACTAAATCACATTTACGGAACTGCGTGGACCACTAGGATTTACCCAGAATGTATCACTCGCAGTTAGCTACAAACTCCCCATTTCCTACATCTTTGAAAATCTCATTGTGATAAAGGTGCATCATCTCATTTCTATTTCAGGTCTAGCATCAAGGGTGCGGAGATCAGATAGTTTGGCCATGAAGTTGAGAGAACGGCCAAGTAGGGAAGATTTGGTCAATAAACATATCATGGAAAGTAAGCAGATACTGTTACGCTCTTGTACTAACATCTCAAATACGTCACAGAATTAAATAAGAATTAAATACAGAATTAGACAGGGGAGTATAATGCTCGTTTCTATTGTTAGTACTTGGTTTGAAAAATTGATTAACAGCTTGAGCCTTTCACTGGATGTTTGCCATGGTACCCTTCATTTTTTATGGATACTGAGAATGTTTTAATAAATTCGTAAGAACAGGTGGTTTGGATAAAAAAGGATATAAAAAGCTCACATGTCGAATATATTGTTGAATAAAAAGGATGAACCAGTGATATATTAGTAAAGTAATTAGCAAGTGAAAAGGACTCTTAACGTACAGAACAGGCTGGCTTACTTTGTGTTGCTGTTTTTAGTGGGGTGTGTGTGGCAACAATGATATAGCGAACGTTCTTGAAGCATAATGCGATTACAGTGAATCTGAGACCACACCCTTAACTTAGCAGATGAGACTAGTCTAGGTTTTACCAAGGAAGCCATTTTTTTAAATTATGAATTTGGAGAAGAACTCTCACACAGAATGTAAACACTAAGTCGTTTTTTATGAAAGACCTTCATTCAAAGAGGAGGTATACCTCCAGAGCATCATTGTCTCTTCCCTCTCCTCAGTCCCTTCCGACAACTACAGCGCTGCTCGATGGGTTTGGGTAGTGTCATGTTTAGTGAAGGCTGTATGTCACCAACAAACCTTGATCCATATTGGCAAGAAGCCGATAGTGCGTTCCTGATTTAACTGAACTGAATTTTCGTAGTGTGGAATGAATTATTTGATGAGCGCATAGAACAAATAAACCCTTCAGTTACACCGTTGCAGGCTCCACGTGAATTACAATTTAGAATTCCGAAAATTCCACGTAAACGTATATTTCTTGACCAGGTAGTCTTAAGTTGAGTAGGTATCAGCAGTTTATTTTGGGCGTGCAGTTATTAATGTTCACTGCGGTTGTTTCCTTGTGTATGTTGCCACATAATTTTTAATTTCCAACTTCCTGGAATTTGATTATCGCTCAGGTACGTAATTCCTATTGTTTCCAATTGCCTTGGCGTAAATCATTGGACCCTAAAGTTTTTGCTGACGTTCTCCGTTTCGATCAAGCGTAAAAACACAATTACTTCAAATCTGAACCCTAAATTCAATCGTAAATCGTCTTCAAAAACATTTGAAATATCAGAATAAGAGGGAACTTTGCATTTTAAAATAGTCGATGGATGCGATAATCCATTTTTAGCCTCGACCTTAATCTTTTTGTTCATCAGAATTATGGGCATTCCCTCTTTGTGGCCGCACCCCTCTTTTTTAAAGTGTTGCCAGGTGATGTGTAACTTTTTATACTTCACATTTCACTCCCCTTTCGATATTTATGACCACTTGATTTCCTTTGTCGTCTTATCAACAGGATGTCATAATCAGTTTTACGTAGTAGACTCAGAACTTTTATATGCTGTTTTAGTGTTAGATTCCCTAATTTATTACAGAATTGAATAGAACTGAAATTAGAAGAACCTTAGTTCTGGTGCTGATATTCTGGTGTTGAAACTCCAGATTCTCGTTGTAGGTTTTGTCCAAAGATTTTGTTTGGCTTTTTACTTAGAATTAAATGATTGCATCGGACAGACTCCTGCGATTTTTCTAAGCCTGAGCTAAAGGTAGTTAACAGTTGTCGAACAGAGTAAACAATAAGGAAACTTTGCATCTCATGGCTATTTGCCTTTAAATAATCAAAAGTGGTGTCATTTCTATAAAGATATAAATTATTAGGGATGACAAAATGTCCAGAGAAGAAACCTACTTCTTGACCAAGTGGAGATGACGACAAACCATGCCATAGCCATGTTTTTTGCATCATTTCCTCCTAACTCATTGCTTGTATCTTATTCTTATGACCCTGTATATGCATGTGAAAAGGTAAGGCCGCGAGACAGTATTTATCTTCAGTATCATGATAACTACTGCGAAGATGAAGCGTATGCCTTGTTACTGTGGTTTTGCGTCCCATACTTAATCTCGCTATGACTTAACACCTACCCCGCGAACCTTTTTTTATTTCAGCCAAATCTGAGGAAGAACGGCAAGAGTTTAGGAATATGGTCGGCAACAAACTCGTTCGGTAAGTGGTGTTACTTGCCGGACAGAAATGTTTTATGTTATTAATTATTCAACAGTGTTCTATTTGTTGACGATAACAGTGACTATTTTTGGTGCAGAATTGTTTTTGATCAGTTCATGTTGTACAGTTAAGTCTATACGTAATTAAGGTTGATCCGTTGTATTTCGCATATTAGACTGAGAGATTTGTTAGGGAGACCACCTAAGTAACTTATAAGGACCACCATGGATGCGAGGAAGACGCTGTCTCTCTTAAAGAAGATCGAGATGGGAAGAGTAAATACGAACATGTGGTGCACATAGCGGTCCATTCTTTTCCCAGACAGCATTGGTTAATAGACAGGCACTTCATAAGAATGTGCGTAGGTGCATGTTAATATATATACGGAGGTATTTATAGTGGTTGTAATGGAGGCAACGAAAGACCAATTTATGGATGGAACTGTGATGGCTTTCAATTAAAAGGCATTTTCTTTATATGTCAAGGTGCAAAGGAAATTTGAGTTCTGTATTCAGTGTTGCAAAACTTTCTTTATTTGAAGGCTGTAATTTCCTAATGACCTTTGTAAAACTTTTGCATTTGGATATAAACATTGTTTTATGTCTGAGGTTCAGACTATACAATTTTGGACATGCTTTCGCAAGAATTTTGTCAACGTACGATCGTCTGAATGAAGTGCAGAGGATAAAGATGAATTCTGTTTTATTGCGTCGCAACGAGTCGTCTTTCAATTTGTTTACATTGCATGTTCACCAACTATGGTGTTAAAAATGCGATAAATCGATTATTGTGATATGAGACTTAAAACTTCGGGAGAAGGTGATGCACTCCACTGCTTAAAGCTAAGGAAGCCGAATTTTAACAGTAACAGACCTATAATTCAAGGGTTATGAGATCTGGAGGTTCGAGTCCTGTTCCCACAGTAATATCCTTAAACACGATATGAACTCTATTGTGCTTTTACCTACCCTTCTAAGTTGTTAGACTGGAACGTTCCAATAGTGACAAAATAGGTACTTAACTTTCGAATATGTGGCTGCTACTCGTCGACGCTCCTCAAGGAGTGGAACAGAAGAGTCATTAACGTCAGGCTTTAGAAATTCTTTTGAATATACCTCTCATAGAAATGGCGCGGTACAAGAATGTAGTGTACTTTTCCTACAATAGTACGTTTGGCAGCGACTTTGGGTTTGGATCGTATTGATTGAGAGAGGCGCAAAGAGAGAAAGCGACCTGTAGCCTCGTTTTCACGGCAAGAATATAACCACCGTAGCTAAGACCATCGTAGAAACGTCAGATCGTAATACTAATAAATACCCAACCGAGCGGTCGCAGTGTTACCATGACGGAGGCACAACAAGCATGATATTACCAGCTTTAGACGTCGTTTACATCATAAGCAAAAGTGAAAGACAGCGTTGTCGATTTGATGATATCATTACGACTTAATCGACTACCTAAAATATAGTAGGCGCTGGCTGAGAAGTAATGGCTAGTATTGGTCGAACGGAAGCTTACCGTTGTCGACTTCAACTTCGTATTAAAGCCAATGATATTGTCGAAGTTAGAAGCAGATAAGAACAAGAAAAGGCGAGTTTAGGAGTAAAGAGGGAATCGAAAGGCGAACCGAAAGCTGTCGATGGAGTCATTCCTATATTTTTATCAAAATATGCTACGATGCAACCATAAAACATTAGACAGATGACAGTACAGACGATTTGGTTCCCGACAGAAATATATCTTGTATTCACATGTGTACCAAATTTAACGTAGCACCTTTAGGAATATAGAGAAGTGAAATACTGTGTACTATGCTAGAAATGTTAAAATATCTAACCAACCAAGAAAATAGCATTTTTATGCATGATTATGCACGTGTGATAGATTTTTCTATTGTTTGATAGGCCTTAAGTTTGACATGTTCCTGATTAAACATGAAAAATAAAGAGCTTGAATTCAAATTAGTACGAACAAGTAAAACAGCTCGTTTTGTCAAGAATAATAATTTATCAATATCAAACGGAGCAGTTGACTTACGTTTGTTGATATATGAAGGTAATATACACGATCGTGGGGCATGTAATAGAAATATTTGACCTAAGAATTTTGATAATACCAAGAATTTATAGGCTTCATAGTATCCGAAAGAAAAAAAAATGCGTTAATTGGTTTTCTTTTAGCCCCACCAATCAGAAAACATCTCTGATCAGATCGCTCGCTAATAGGTTCATAATCGTCAAAGACCGCCTACCTATCCATAATGCTAGTGATGTAGTATATTTATATAAGTGTCAGTGCGATGCTGTATACTTAGGACGAGCCAACGCCTTATAGACAGAATTAAGCAGCATGCCCCTGCTATCATCAGAAATACCCCCTCCCCCCAAATGTCGCACAAACAGGAGAAAAAACAACAACATTATCGTAAATAGGTCTTTAATAGGTGAATATTTGTTGTTTAACCCAGCTTGCGCTGCGACATACAATAACCACCGTTTCAGCATAGTACACAGGGTTCGCTCAGCTTTTTACCTTACAGTTTTAGAGGCAGTCTCTATCGATAGGCGTTTTCCTGCGTTGTGGCGGCAAAAAGAATTTGTGCTCAACACGAATCTACTGTAATTTCATCGTGCTCGTTATTATTATTTTTCAATGCATTCCTATTGCTTCATGGCATTTCGACGTTTTTATCCAGAACTCTATGTTCACTTCATACCAGAAGTCCGTTACTGACAATATGTTCCAGCATCTGATGGGGAATTAATTCACCTACTCGATATTTATCGCCTGTTACCCAATTATATTATGTTTGTATTATAAATCCCAGTTTTATTAGTACTTTTTTATAAGAGTGTATTATACTTTATAATCCATCGAGGGGTAGATTGTTTCGAAAAGGTTCAGAGGCTCTAGTGTATTTCGTCGTCGATTTGCTTTTCGTGAGACATGTTTCCTGTTTTCCTATAGACGCCTCAGTCAAAGACCGACAAAAGAAGAGTTGGAGGAGAGACACATTTTGAAATGTAAGTATAGACTTTGCTGCTTTTGATCTTCTTGTGCTGCTTTAGCGGCTTTGATGATATATTATTATGGACGTTTAATTTCCTGAAAGGTTATCGCTTGCTAAATTGGCGACTGCTTATTGAAGGCTCATTTGCATTATATCAATGCTCTACATTGAAGTGACATATGCATTTCGTATCTTTTATTCAGCCAAATCAAAAGAGGAAGAAGATGAAGAATTTCAAGAGAAGAAGAGAGTCCTAAGTAGGAAGGTTAGTATCAGCAATAACTGATATCAAACATGGAAAAACAGCGTGGCTTTTCATATCTGTGAGGTCGTAGAATATATTTACGAGTGGTGAACCCGTGGCCATTTCCTACGCAGTTAATTTGCAGATTTTAAGGGAAACCAGGCATGGAAGCAGAAATAGCAGTACTATTCTGCATGACTACAATACGTTTCACCATCTTCCATTCGTATATCCTTATAAGCTGATCCCTTCGATAACGGTTCGTTGGAAATCTCGCCTTGTCGACTAAAGGCTGATTTACACACTACTATTTTGTCGGGCCGATTTACAGTTGGTATGACGTACGGCTATTGTTCAGGAGCCTAATTTCACGGTTTTAGAACGTCTGTGACATTTGAATAGATTTACTACCGATTTTTGATACCGTGGCAGTACCTCAAAGTTTAAGTATGGACGCCTTGAAGTCGCGATGGAAAGCATGGCTTTCTCCAAAGCAGAAACTACATTACTGTTAGGAGCGTCTTGTAGGGACACTCTGTAGGCGTATCAAGGGATAACGCCGTGAGTTATATTTGCAATTTTAGCATAGTCGACGTTTTTGACGACAAACAAACCAGCTAAATGACTGTGGTTTTTCGTGTAAGGCTATAATACCTTGCAGATGAGTGCAGCCCCCAGAATCTAGGTGATTGCTTATTTCCCATTCTCAAGTAAGCTCTCCTATTCAGCTTCTCCTACTGTTTATGAACAAGATGAAATCCAAAACAGTGTTTTGTGCTCAAAATCGTCGAGCGTGTCGTGGAGGTTAATTACACGTACGTCTAATCTTGGGTTGGTCACGTGACGAAATCGTCCCTGAATCGGCCCGACAAATCGTAGCGTGTAAATCAGCCGTGAATTATTTTGCTCTGTGTAATGGACCATGATGGTATTCTCGCCAGTTTTTTATTTTTTTAGCTCTCAATTGAACTTTATGTAACTTGTTCTTTCTTCTCTTCTCGTCTCGCTAGTTAAGTAGGCGACCGACAGTAAAGGAGTTGAGAGAGAGGAAAATTCTGCGATTCAACGACTACATTGACGTATGTGATGCGCAAGACTTTGATAGAAGGTAAGGAAGTCTCATTCCTTAGAAGGACCTCATTTCAACACGATATAGTAATATCAAAACCACTGATCAGCAAGTTTGGGCACATGAGCATACTGTACCAGCGAAATCATATATTTGCGCCTCAGCTCTACACAGGAAATAGAGGTCATGGTGTACATGGTAAAATCCCAGTCTTGTTGCTTACGTTTTCGTGATGTCGCTGTTGCATGAGCCAAAACTTCTCATCGTTTGACAGATTTGAGTATTCACTTTTTTCGTTCTCAAGCTTTATATTCAGTACTTCATCATGGTTATGTGTACGTGACTTCCCTAGTTATAATTACGTAGGAGATATACTTACAAAAATTCAGTTTTGATACCTGCGTTTCGGCGATGTTACTGTTATATCAGCCAAAACTTCTCCTCGCTGGACACATTTGTGTATTCACTTTTTTTCCTTTCTCAAGATTTATATTCATTACTTCATCATGGTTGTATGTATCTGACTTCCCAAGTTATAATTACGTATGAGACTGGTCAGGTGTTGAAATAGGAATTTGTTGTCATGTGTTACTACTGTTTGGTAAATAATGTGATGGTTGGCAGTGATATGCTAAACCGTCCTCTATTAACTGCTTTGAATGTACATTCCTCAGACGTGGCCGGAAGGTCCAGTACAGTTAGCTTCCTTTCAGTGTTGGTATTAAGTTGTCCAATGCTTTACCATTGCCACATTAACTTGGAGGTGCTTATACTTTCTGTAGCAAGGGCGAGTGATGACGATCCTATTTCCACTCTGTTTTTCTCCGGATCAAACAACCTTGTGCATTCGTGTAATTTATTATTATTTATACGTATTGTATTACATTGTAATCGTACTGATAGATTTCATAGGTTGTTCTGAACTTTGCTTTAAATATGCAATGAAATAAATGTGTCATCAGAGAACATAGATTCACAGTTACTATAGCACTATGCCTAAAAATGATCGTCTCTTAAATCGCTTTGTAACAATGGTAACATTCTTCGACTCCGGTTTTACTGTGCAGGCGAAAAGGTCTTTCGTCAAAGAACGGACGTGTATATTTTCGGCGAAACTATGTTGTGAAGTCGTTGGAAATTGTTCTTGCCATCTAATGAGACAGTGTTACTAGAAATCGATTATGTTCTGAGTCGTATCATAGAGTCGCATCTGCTCACAACTCCTCCTCCTCCCTTAGCTCCTCCTCCTCCTCCTTTAGCTGCTGCTCCTCCTCCTCCTTTGCTGCTGCTCCTCCTCCTCCTTTAGCTGCTGCTCCTCCTCCTCCTTTAGCTGCTGCTGCTCCTCCTCCTCCTTTAGCTGCTGCTGCTCCTCCTCCTTTAGCTCCTGCTGCTCCTCCACCTCCATTAGCTTCTCCTCCTCCTCCATTAGCTTCTCCTCCTCCCCCCTTAGCTTCTCCTCCTCTTGTAGCTCCTGCTCCTCCGTTAGGTCCTGCTCCTCCTTTAGCTCCTGCTCCTCCTTTATCTCCTCTTCGCCCTCCTTTAGCTGCTGCCGCTCCTCCTCCTTTAGCTGCTGCCTCTCCTCCTCCTTTAGCTGCTGCCTCTCCTCCTCCTTTAGCTGCTCCCTCTCCTCCTCCTTTAGCTGCTCCTCCTCCTTTAGCTGCTGCCTCTCCTCCTCCTTTAGCTGCTGCTCCTCCTCCTTTAGCTGCTGCTGCTCCTCCTCCTTTAGCTGCTGCTGCTCCTCCTCCTTTAGCTCCTCCTCCTCCTCCTTTAGCTCCTCCTCCTCCTCCATTAGCTTCTCCTCCTCCTCCTGCTGCTGCTGCTCCTCCTGCTCCTGCTCCTGCTGCTGCTCCTCCTCCTGCTGCTGCTGCTCCTCCTCCTTTAGCTCCTCTTCGCCCTCCTTTTGCTCCCCCTCCTCCCCCGTCTTTAACTACAATAGTCAGTTTTGT
>JAAAKL020000099.1:39256-62458 GCA_010016065.2 Carybdea cf. marsupialis auct. non (Linnaeus, 1758) | reverse complement strand
ACTACTACTACTAACTACTACTACTACTAACTACTACTACTACTAACTACTACTACTACTAACTACTACTACTACTACTACTACTACAACTACTACTACTATTACTACTACTATTACCACCACTAACTACTACAAACTACTACTACTACTACTACTACTACTACTACCTCTACTACTGCCACTACTATTATTACTATTACTACTATTACTACTATTACTACTGCTATTACTACTACCCCTACCAGTAACTACTACATACGAAACGAAAATGCCATTCCTTAACTAAGAGTCCATAGCCAGAGCCCGATTTACATGTAAATTTTAGAGAGGGGTGGGGGGGGGGGTAAATAAATTGCACAACCGAACGTCTGTTCATAGGGAAGGAAAATATCTTCCTGGGAAAATGTTAAAGTGTTTAACGTCCCCCGTTCACCTCTGCGACCCTCGCAGTAATTGTGCTTTGAAACGTACGGGAAAGCCCTAAGTTGAGTAGAGTTTCATAGAATGAATACTGAAAATATTCGAAAAATCATTAACTTTTTTGAATGTAGCTCCACTGGGACATGTTAATAGGAAACAATAATATTCCTTAAGCAGTGTCTCAAGCACTATAGCTGCTACGGACCTGACCATGGGATGAATTTTGTTAAAAAATATACTCTGACCTTACAATAGCGGGCGCGAATGTAACGTAACTCGACATTTCGCCGGGGGGGGGGTAAGTGGCTCCCCAAATATGTCATACACCCCCGCCGCTAACGCTATCATTTTAGTTTAAGTCACTTACATTTACAATCCTTCTAATGCAAACCTTGTGTAGGAGCAAATCCATCAGAATCGTATTGAGGGCGCTCCCCCTAAGAACCCCCACGAAGATAAGGACTTAAAAAATTTATAGAGGCGCTTACACATGTTTATGAGTGTGGAGCAATGTGGAATACCATATTCTGCTACCAGCTTATTCTTGTCTGATCTCGTCTGCTTCTGCGGTTACTGACTTACCCTTCATTAACTTGCCACCGTGCTGGTTTAAAATTTGTTTCTCGTTCTTACCTTTCATGTAATCCAAGTAATGAGTTGAGTTATCTTCGAATGGACAATAAAAACCAATCCAATCATCCTCTGTTGCGTCTTTTATTCCAGACCACATTATCTCCACTATTCCACCACTTCTGACTTCCTCTGGAAGTGCTCTTATAATGGCAACTCTATCACTCCAATGGATATTATCTCGTATTTGACCACGGGTTTCTTTGCCGTAGAGTGGATCGTTTCTATCCATTAAGGAACCGTCTTCCGCTTTGCGCTCAAAGAACGTGACAGATTTGTCTTTGTGTTTTTTCACAAAATTAAAAAAGTCTTTCGCTAGACTCGAGATCCCACCGTCTATCATCGACGGTAGTACTAGAAAGATGACCAATTTCCACATCATCGTGTTATTATTCACGACATCCCTCGTCTGTTGATAGTAGCTTACTTGAACGAAGGACGAACACAAATAACTTCTTAGTTTAGAAAAAGCTTTCCTGTTGCGTTGATCATGTGACTTCCTTACTGTGGATCTCCTGCTGATAACAATTTGCAGTCTGCTCAAGCTTTTGGAGTCAGAGGCATATTGTTACTTGTTGATTTAGCCAAGACTTCGTGACGGTAAAAAAATTCAAGATAACTGGCATATGCGCCAATGTGATGACCACGGCTGTGTTAGCAAATGATCCCCTCGCTAAACACATTAAGTGCTTTTAACTATGCTTGATCATTTCAGTTTCATATCAATTGTTCAACTTGAAATTCCCATCACTGGGATTAGGTCGATTACTTGAGGTTAGCACAGCGTTTAATTGACCTATTAGTGTATAAATAGCAAATTGAAAAATAGTGTAATATATCAATAAATCCATATCGTTATCCCATTTATCAAGATTTTGGTAAGAAGGTTATATTTTTAGCTCGCCAGGTATTACTTATTTCGCACCAACACTTATTGGCGTAGACAGCTTAGGGCACGGGGTAGGGCATCGCCCTCAGCATCCTTACTGTTCCCAAGCAACTTTAGTAACTTGCCACACCAGATAGTTACCCTTGACTTCATATACTCCACAATAAAAAGAAACACCCTGTCACACAATCCATAAGAATGGCAGGCTGCGCTTGCTCTCCCAAGAGACTATAAACCTGAGTTTTATCATCTCTGCTCTACCAGAATCTGAGATTAGCAAATGATCACTTATGTTACTAATCAGTACCGGAAAGACCCGAGTCAAGAGAGTGCACAAGAAAAAAACTTGTAGCAATTACAAATCGTTCCCTGTCGAGCCATCAAGTAGTATATTATACATTTATATTCAAAGACGTTGAATATAATAGGGCTATTAGTAGTGTGACTTCAGCCATTAAGCTAGCTACCCTCAACTAGATTGGCCATTCGGATGAAAAACGTTCCAAAGGGGAGTAGACAGTCCTAATGAAGGAGAGCCATACGTGGACAAATTACCCTCAAGCAGAGAAGAGTACCAAAATAGGGGAGGGGCATCAATCACAAATTTCAAAGATAGACAGTTGTGAAGTCCATTTTAAATGCATCAAGTTTTTACAACTGATTCTGCTCACGAAATGTGGCCCCCTTCGTATATATTTTGCAAGTTCGTACCGTACTTCAGGGTCAGTATAATAACATCCTTCACTACTTCAAAGATAGACAGTTGTGAAGTCCATTTTAAATGCATCAAGTTTTTACAACTGATTCTGCTCACGCAATGTGGCCCCCTTCGTATATATTTTGCAAGTTCGTACCGTACTTCAGGGTCAGTATAATAACATCCTTTACTACTTAAGGTCGTGAAATATTTTTGAATATCGAACTTTTGATTTATAGATATGAACCTTCTTGCCTAAAATTTTCTAAGATGCCATTAGTCAACGGCATTATCGCAACATGTTTTCTGATAAATATTTGATGATTTTTTATTTAGCGTTCAAATTGAAGTCTTTGAAACATCTCTCTTTATGAAATTTATTGGCTTTCTTAAAGAGTACATAATCGAGAAAGGACAAAAGCATTATTTGGGTTAATTTAAGAATTCTGTATCTGAATTGGCAATTTAAGCCTTATACCTGCAGTTTACAGGTCCAATTTTGATCGTTATTTGACAACAATTACAACTCTTCAGCTGACCTTCTAAGACTTTTTCGTATCGGATCGTAAGCTAGGTAACGTCAGTAATACAGGCAGGAAGGTTTCGAGTTGCCTTGCAATGACTAGTGTCTCGTGAAAGCCCACGAAGGTGTGGCCAGTTTTGGACTAAGTAGTCAGATCATAGCAGCGTCGTCCATGTGCCTGTACATTAAATCATAATAATATCCACTTCAAATATTGCAAATTTAATGGCTGTACAATCGTAGCCGCCGTAGTCTATTTGTGAAGGAATCGCTCTCGCATGCCAGAGGTTGTGAGTTCGAATCCCACCTAACCCTATATAAAGACTATCGGTTGGGAAAGGTAACAGGATACCGCCCCTGTAAATGTGCTTTCTCCCCAGGACATTGCTCACTCTGGCTAAGCAATAGGCTACACTCCAAATCGAATATGCTACCAAAAAAACAATTGCGGCGTTAGTAATAGGCAGTGGTGGTATGTCGTCCCAATGATAAAGGGAGCAACACACAGAATTAACGTTTAAATCTAACCTTATAATGGGGAACCAAGGCAAATCTTAAAGAACAAGGACATACCTTAAAGAGCACATAAACACTTCGGGCAGGAAAGATAGTTGCGGCATTTGGTCCACAAACAAAGAATATGAAACCAGATGTTATGAAACACATGCGTTTGCCAACACCGAATGAAAAATGATGCATTCTGCAAAGATGAAGGCATAATGGAACCGTTCGAGATCCAGTACTGGAAGGATTAGACCACTGTATAAATGATTCCAGTGAGACGCGCTGCAAGATCAATCATGAATATTCAAAGCTGCAAGAGGTGCTCTAATTCCTCTCTGTTGCACCTATGAACAGAATAAAGTTTGGTTTTATCTGGACACCATCATCAAAGTAGAATGAAGGAGACTGAATTGCAATCCTTAAAGAAGAATTTGAAAGCAAAATCCTAACACCTGGTGCAATCCCCCAGCAGTTGTTGCTGGTCAATGACGAAACTGTATTGTAATCTCTGTAACTCAGTACATCTCTTCCGGAAACAAACTATTCAACTTCGTAAATATTTGATGAAAAGCAGAAACTGTACACTAAACATAAAATGTTTGTGTTCATTCTGTGATTGTTCTTTAGACATGTTTACTGCAATCTTAATTTGCTAAACAAAAAAGATTTCAAGCTGGCTATGTTAACATCATTCCGAATGGAGAGATTTTTGATGGTGATAAATTTGCTTCGAACTTTTTTTCTGTAAACAATATGGATTGTGCGAATTTTAAGCAAATGTTCTTGTCAAGAAAAAATAATCCGAAATACATCACGAATAAATTTTGCCACATGCGGTCACTTTTTAAATTGGAAGTTCTAATAAAAAGAATTTGCAGTCAAAATGACTTGATAACTGCTCGTAATTATTTCAGAAGATTCTTAAATATTAAAGAACAAGGGAGTTTATTTCCACGTCTCAGCTCCAGTCGATGTGTAAAGGCATCGTCAAGGTAAAGTTGACTACAGTGCAATTTCCATTTTGTCAGTTTGTCCGATTTTTTTGAAAAGTCATTATATACAAAATTTTTAATTTATTATTGGACAATTGAACATTCAACCCGAGTTCCGTAGGGCTGACCCTACTATAAATCTAGTTATATCAATAGTCTATTAAAAGTCACAGAGTCTGTAGAGCCAATTTTGTATATTATGGAGGTCATAAGCATCTGTCGACTTTCTTTTCCATCGTGGAAAACTTTGAAAATGAATGTGTAAAGGCAAAGACTTATTATTCGAGTAATTGATGTAGACATAGTTGTCGAGGAGTATTTTAGCAACTGTAGATAGTGTCGAACAGCATGCCTTCTCCATAAAACAGTTAAAATCAAGATACACGGTATCCCAATGACTAGATTCCTTAGTATACCGTATGATAGATTATACAGAATAAATAATCCACAGACTGCAGACGTGCCTTGTTACTTTGCTTACATTTCTTATGAAAGGATAGAACAACTTGACGAATGATTTACGTAACTTTTAAAAATTGTCTTCTTCTTTAAGAAAACCATTGACTGCAATTGTCTGGCCCTCCAAAATGATGCACGGAATACCTAGTATATGCTAGTCGGTAATATTGACAAGACTTCAAAACAACATTAGTACGTAGCAGGATCCATGTCTTCTCTCCTGTCAGGAAACAGTAGAGACAGATCGAGTTACCAAGGACGGTCTTATCAATTTATACTGAAAACAATGAAATGTGAAAGAGTGATGAGCAAAATTTAAATACAAATAGGCTTCATGTCACAATCTTCATACAGACCAATGCCAATCAAAGCAACGCAATCAACATGAAAATGAGCGAATCAAACATTTGTTCAATATACCTAGGTATCTGCCCTGACGAGAATTGATGTTTTTCACATTAATGAAACAGACGGATCAAAATAGGACTTTACGTTAACCCGATTTTACACTTGGGGAGGGGGACTTTCTGGAGCCCCTATAGCAGTTTCCTTCGTACAACACCCTGACTTTTACCTTTTTCTCTTAACAAGACATACTTTGTAAAAATGTAAATCTTTAGACCCTATCTTGCCAAAAATAGTAGTCCATAAAGGAGGAGTATGTAAGTTCATTTGCAAATTTGACTTCTTAAATATTGTTTTGTTTTAGTTGTAACTGAAAAAGGTTTGCCTTTTGGTGCTTTTAGACAGGGTTTTAAGTGTCAAACGGGCTTACATTACACTTTCCAGAAATTTTCGGATCTTTGCTCTTGCTATCTATGAATAAACGAAATAGTTTTGCCACAGAAAAAGTTAATGAAGATCAGAAAAAGACTTGCCATGAGATGGAAATAAAATAACTTTTACAAAAAAAAGGGAAACTACGCATGTGCTCCCTTGCAACTGCAAAGCACATATCAAGCCAAAAATACTTTCTAAAGCCCATATGTATGCCTCTAGAAGAATTTTAAGCACACGTAGGGCATGATTGTCTTAAACTTAAGATGTTTAAAAATATCGATTATTCTGGATATTTTCATCTTCCTGTTTGAAAAGAGTTTTTACGTACGTTTTTTATTCAAAGATACAAAACTGCAGTTTAATTGAGTATCAGCTTCCAGGTATATACAGTTATGAAATCTCGTTTGTTATTGAATAGGGGCTCCATCTCAAGACTCCGCGTAGAATAGGGTTAAGCAAAGTGATCTACGTAAAGGATGCTAATCTTGTGCTTCCATTTTATCTTTGTGCAGCTCTTGCTGGGAGCACCTACATATTTTTTCAGACAGCATTGTCAGATTGAAGTTGGCAAAAACTTCGAGCGTTTGTAAGTAGAAATTGTCCAGTTTCTAATTAACGAATTAAACGATGTCCCAAATCTCAAACACATAAAGAGATGATAAAGGACGATCCAAACGTTTTCTACAATCAACACCTATTTATAGAAGACCTTTTTTGCTATAAATACTTTGTCGGGTAGCTTCCCACTTGAAAATGAGATGTGAGGGAGTACCTTCTTGTGCAAATTGCATGCTATAAGTGAACCATTGCATTTTATGGGAAAAGAAACGTATGATAGCATTTCATTACGAAGGAAAAAATAAGAAAAAAAAGTCAAATAGTAAAGTGGTCTTGAATGAAAGATACTCAATTTGAACCAATGTTTTGTTACTAATTCTTCTTTAAGGGCGGTGTCTTTCTTTAAGACAGATGCCTCTAAATTGTTTTTGCGTTCGTCAATTTAAGGCACAGCACCGCTTCTTCTACCCTATTTTAATGTTAAAGAATAGTGCTTAATCCAAGACATTTCTTATGCAGCACAGACGAACTGTCATAATAATACTGGTCTTTAAAGAGATGACTTGTTCTTTCATGACCTAAAACGAAAGAAAATATCGGAAGTAAGTATCTGTCCTCTCTAAGATATTTGGTATTTGTCTTCGCTCATAGCTAAGAAAGTTAATATATCTCTTTGTTGATCGGTTTGCTAACATCCGATCTTCACATATAAAATGCTACTTCATTTCCGACAGCGTGATTTTAAGCTTGTAGACAAACATGCGTTGTGTCCCTGCAAAATACAGATGTCGCAGGCCTTACTGAAACAATGGCATCTTATATTTGTAGCTCCATCACCAATCATTTACAGAAGTGGCGTTAAAACTTTTCCCTTTACAGTAATATCGATGCTTCTTCGAGTGTCTTCTTTGCCCTCGCTAGACAGTTACTTATTTGCTAGCTAGTATCATATACTGGGAGCGTATACCCTTTTAAAGGTTGGGAAGGGCAGAAGAAATTGACGCACTAATTGTGCTAGAGCCGTGCATAGTTTACACACATTTTGCTACGTATTTTTAATCACTTCATTCAACTTCGAATATCTTGCATGTAAGTTAAGTTACAGAGGTCATTAGATCCTTGAACACGACGTTATAGTACCTTGGCCTTTCCCGTTGCGATATCCCAACCTATTTGAACCACGATACGATATGATAAATAAATTTTATAGGAAACTTAAGACTTGGCTGAGATCTCGAGTTGCTTTATTTTCAGGGTTAAAACCGTACTGAAGTTGCATGTATTAATATGTACGATTGGAGGAGGACCTACAATTCCGGACTATGAAATATGCAAGTTTCCCCAACCCCGTTCCAAAATATTATTCAGTTTGAAAAAGAGCATTTTGGGCACTTGCATGTCAGACCGTGGTCTAGTGGTTAAGGAGTCGGACTCACACGCCAGAGGTTGTGGGTTCGAGTCCCGCCTAGCCCGACATAAAGACTATCGGTTGGGGAAGGCAACGGGAGACCACCCCTGTAAATGTGCTCTCTCCCCAGGACATTGCTCACTCTGGCTGGGCAACAGGCTACGCTCGAAATCGAGTATGCCACTTAAAAAAAAAAAGTGCATAAATCCGTCAAGAATTACACATGACAAGATCACAACTAGGTTGGCTCAGGAAAGCACTCATCAAATTGAGGGGGAAATCCATCAAACGCACTTACAATTTTAAGATAGTGCTCTATCAATTTGTTAAAATATTTAGAAAATCACTAAAATGTCCTGTCCATCAAAAATATCCCGTTTTCAGAAAGTTGATAGCCTTTTAATATCAGTATTTTAATATTTCTATACATAATTACTATTGTATACTTAAATTTGCAAAGTTTCATGTTATTAAGGTAGCCCTTTGTTATTTCAATAGCGTGATGGAAGCATTATTTTGTATCTGTCTATTCTTGTATACCCGACAAGTGACAAATCTCCATGTTCTTTCATTGCTTGTAAGTATATCGTACGTTTTTGGTGATTTCTACTAAATTCCACACCATTCTATAAAACATATAATGATGATGATCCCTCCAGGAGGTCCAGACCATTCCTTATTGCTCCGATCAATAGCTCGAGAATTATTTTACGGAGATCTTACAGCGATTTTTACCACCAAACTTGTATCCAACGTTAAGACATAACGAGACACCAAATTTCCCACATAGGTATCCACAGAAATTATTGCCACTTTTAAAAGCCTACGTCTTCGGAAACTTTGGCTACAAGGGACAATTGGTATCAGCTTCCTCCAAGTTTGAACATAGGACAGCTACTGTTTGGCAGACGGTGTTATCTAAGCACATAAAACGTATCAGCATAATTCGCGGAATCATAAAAAAATTCTGCGATTCATGGGAAGTACGTACACCAATCTTGAATTAAGAACTCCATGTGCTCCTCTTATTGGCAAAAACAGACAGATCATATTTACATTGCTTGATTCCTTTTTCATCATATCGGGATGCTGTTGCTCTTATTGTATCACTGCTTGTCTGTCTGAATATTCAATAGATAAATCCTAGTATTGATCAGTTACAAAGAACGTACGTTTCGTTTGGGTTGACATCTATTCGTTTCAGCACAAAACTGACAGGTCTCCTAATGTTTTTAAACTAACTTGGTGTTTTCTGGATTAGCACTTTGCCTCATCTATAGAGTGCTTTCACCAAGATGTTTTTCTCTCGTTTACACTCAACAACAGCTGTGATTTCATGGTTGAAATGACAGAGCCCCACACGGAGGTCCAAGCGATCACGCCAATGGATCTACTGAAAAGTTGAGAAGCTTGTTCATCCAAACACCACATCTTTATATGATCAGTAACAAACATTGGGCGAAGAGACTGACATCTACTCTAATGAGGGTTTCTTTACCAATCAGAGATACCTTTCTAAAAGCGCCCTACGAAGGGACTGTTTCAGATGTTTCATGTAATATTTTCGTAAAACGTTCTCAACCGCTTCCCATACTTAAATTTTTCCAATGCATTTTTTCTTGAATTAAACCGTCACTTACGTCATACGGAGCCTTTTCATACATTGATAATGATACTAACAAGTCTTTGTTGTTGAAAATAGGCGACTACTTGTCAATTACACCTACACACTGAGTTACAGCTTATTCGTAGTATATATATATATATATATGTATATATATATATGTAATAAAAAAAACAACTTCAGCTTTGAAGCAAGCTTTCGGATGTATATCCTTCTTCAGGCTTTATTATACAGTATGTTCAACTGCTTTTAGTGCTGTTTCTTGGTTTTTTATATATTTATATATATATATATATCTCTCTCTCTCTCTCTCTCTCTCTCTATATATATATATATATATATATATATATAGAGAGAGAGAGAGAGAGACTTTTGATCGTTTCTAAGGCTTTGAATCCCTAGACCTAAAGCCTATTACTACCAATAAACAACAAATTACGCCAAAAACTTGAAACTTTGCAAAACTCGAATAATAGTACTGTATATTACGTATCATATATAAAGCTGGAAAGGATATTAAGTTATTAAAATATAAATTACGAGACTTTCGTGATATTTTGGCAGACCTTATCAAGATGTTAAATGATTTTACAATTTTTTTTTCAAAAACTTGATAGAGCACTGTAATGCAAAGATGTCTGGAGGTTTGTTTGCTTATCTTGCATTTTTCAGATGTTTTTATATATTTACACTTAATTTTTTGAGGTCTATTTATTTCTGGTCAGTAAAATACGCGTTTGCAAAAACATTTGAAAGTGCAAATATTAGTTTCCATGAAGTTCAGATTCTGATTAATGATTGATGAAATTTACTTCTCTGACTGATAAAGTTCACTTCCGCCAGCTGAAGGATCGCTTCTGCAAAGTAACTTAAAAATCGTGGCACATTAATATCGTCATAGATAATTCATTCAATGGATTCTCTGTCACACTTCCCTCATACTCTGAAGTTGAATCCAACAAGAATCTTAAATGGAAACCTTTTCACTGGGCAGCCTGTTGTCTTGCCCGCTAGTCTTCTCTATGTTTTGCTCAAGCCGAAAGTACTACCGCAGGCAACGCCAAGATTGTCTTCAAACACATTAACATTTGTTTTTGAGCAATTTTCTCTATTTATGTGAGATAGCTTTCCATAAACATGTTATCGAACATAGGCATTTGTAAATCAACAGCTTTCTTAGGTGGCAGGGACTCAGACTCATCATCATTGACATACATGACTTCACCACATTCGTCATCACTAGCATAGCTGTACCCTCTCGACTTGAAGAAACTGGCACCCAATAGCGGGTTTTACTATGTACGCAAATTTCTTGTCGAACGGATATGGTGGCAAGGGAAATCCATCTGCTTTGAGATTCCCAGAGTTTCTTGTGGCTAGAACAGTCTAGCACCTAGGAGTAATCAATGATACACAAATCTAGGTAATGCTTCCCCTGAATTTCTTAATTTGTTTGCTGTGTCTCTGCCTTTGACAAAAATCAGCCTGCTTATTGAGCGATAACTGATCAATTTAAACAAGAAAACTCCAAGCAAGGCAAAATTCCTTAGTTGTTTAGGAAATATGATCCATGCGAAGTATTCCTCTATAGATAAGGCGTGCATCACTATCAATAAAATATAGTGGAAACATTATTTAATTATGCTGTAGAAAGCCCTTCTGCTCTTCCTCAAAACAGCATTGGAAGTTCCGTTTAATCTTTTGATATGTGAATGATCTCTGACCTTTAACTTGACCTTGTGTTAAATGTTATGTGATTAAATAAAACCTAGTCACATAAATCATACGATAAAGTGTCTAGGTTATCTCATATGGGCAACTAAATGGCGTGAATTGCATTGCAGCCCTTGAGTCCTTTTGATTACAAATAGAAAACAGATTCGCTTTGCTGAATACAAACATTATGTATATTGGTTTAAAGTACAACTGTCGATCTCCAAAACTTTCAAACCGCATTTTCTACAGTCATTGACTCTATTTGAATTTTGTGTTTCAGTTATGGGAGTTATTGATAAAGGTACTGTTATTTAACGACGTGTAGTGTGCTTGGCATTCTTACTAAACATGTATAAATATAACAAAATAGAGAGAATTATCTTGAAAGGCAGGGAATTTAATGAACTTGGTATGCACTGCTTATGAATGTAGACTTGACCCTTTTCAACATCCCCGAAGCTTACTCATTTTCTTTTTTGCAACTTTAATAGCTTCTTGAAATATATACGGTTAGGAAAATAAAGTTAGATATTTAAGAGGCTGGGTTTATATACAAGGGAATATCACAACAGCGGGACCTAAAACAAAGTGGGAGATTTTTGTTAGTCTTGTCTGTGAGTCTTGTTCACTTTGTGAGTGCTTTATTAACAGTACAAGCTTACCTAATTTCTTTCTTGTCGAACTCAAGGCGGATGGATAGCAAAGGATGAACAACTGTGAATCCATATGAAATGATTAGAAAATTGGGCATCTATTTAAAATCTAGCAACATAGAATAATTAAACGCACTTAAGACTTAAGAGACGGTTGAGGATAGCTAGGATCGGTGAACAGAACATGAAAACCATCTGAAGAAGTAAAAGAGACTGAATTACGCTGAGAACCTTTTATTGTCTCGCAACGGGCTGGAGATATGCCAGATGGAACAAAGGTTGATAGAAGAACTGTAGATCAATAGTAACCCCAGCAAATGATGAGAGACACTAAAGTACCTGGAAAAATTTTTGTGGAGCAGATAACGTAACTTCTGAAATTAAAACTATGACAGAGAAGTCAATATGTGAAGATGCAATTTTGGTCGTCGACGATTCTTCGACGTTTCCACAATGTTCCTAAGTTTTGTATCTGCCTCGAATCTTCTGTCTGTAAATTGTCAAGTCTTCTATTAACTAAGATTTTCTTTTTGTCAAATTTCTTTGTCTTTCACTGATTTTATTTCTCTTTCAAAGTGACTCGAGTAACCTCGATTGACCTGAGGCCTAGAAGAAAAAACGATAGAGAAAATTCTGTAAAGCAAGAAGCAAACTGTCCGCTGCTGCTCTTTTCTTTCCATAAACTGTGATGGGATTTATATGATATGGGGTACCGTATTTTGTTAAGTCCAACATTGTCGGAACTCTCTGATGATTGTTACATGAGGGAGATAATCCAAATTAACGCTGAGAAAAGATTTTAAAACGTGTTGTTTTCATACAACCAGAAACGTACTTGGAATTCTAAAGAAAACTTCTCAGTAGTGCTTTGTCACAGACAGCCCAGAATTTGAACGGTTGAAAGGTTGTTTCAGCTTGACTACGATTCATTTATACATGTCTTCACCAAAATGAGCTCCAATGTTCAAGTCTAACGAATTTCTTCTATCGAATTTCGTTTGCATAGGAAAGCAGAATGTTTCCTCCCTTGAAATCTTAAGGGGCACGTTTAGGAAAAACTGGCTGGGGAGAGATCATTGTACTATGTTCAAAGGTATGTATCATATCCTGTTCACAAGGCATGGCTGCCATGGCTGGACTCCATTACCATATTGGATAACATTTAAACTCGAAATACCAGACTGACTAAGAAATTATTCAAGCTGCTGTTGCATGCAAGACGGTTAAAATTATGTACAAAAGATAAAGTTCTAATTAACTTTTGTACTCAAAGTAGGCATAGCCTACCATTGTCTTATAGGTACTCACCCTTGCAATAGAGCGATTTCAATATCCTGCCTCGAAAAAAGCTAAAAAATAGTAGTGAAGATAACCCCCCGTGTAGCGTGCTCCTTTCTCCTAACCACGGTCTCATTGCCCCAGATAGAGGATGCGCTTGAATTTTATGCAGTATTGGTTATTACACACAAGACTTCAATTTGGTATTCCATTATATACAATGCTAGTGTCAAGAAAAGCCTATGATAATGATAATGTTTATGTCGAATGCACTGATATTCATCTGTTGCACCCCCTTGCGTCACATTTGAACCCCCAAACGTCAAGAAAGATCATATGTAAATTTTCGTCATCACTTCATCTCAAGAATAACTGGACTCTAATGCTTGAAACTAAAAATTATCGAAAGCCCTGAGGTCTTCTCTCAAGCATTTTCTCGTTAATCCTGAACAAACTTGTACGAAGAAAAAGTTCTCCACAAATATATATATATAGGGGTATACTCATCTGCAAAACGTTGCCCTGGTCATTCTTGCTTTTTGTCTTACGTGAAATTGCTCTTGGATCACGAAGTTTGATTCTTTCAGGCTCGTACTACCAAAACAGAAGAAAGAAAAGAGAACTTTGCCACTACGAAGAAAAAATTTGGCAAGAATGTTAGCTTTCTTGTTTGTTATTTTGGAAATTGCCTACATATACCTGAGTCGTAGTTTTAGTGTATGTCAGACACATGGAGCTAATGATCACTAACTAGCCGTTGTATTTCAAGACTTTGTTTGAGGGGCCAATCTTTAAAATCGCTTAATAGAGCATTTCTTGCATTGCATAACATGTACCTCTTTCTTATGTCTCAAGTCAAATCTTCTGACAGTTTTCATATAACTGGCAACAGTAAAAATGACTTTGCTGGCCTGCAAATTTTATTTTGCTTCTTCGAAATATTTAAGCTAGCGCAGTTTCCCCTCCTTATCTTGACGCTTGCAATGTTGTACTGTAATTTACTGTCTTGATTCTCTTACCCAAGTTATGTTGAGACGTCCAACGCATAGACGGAATCTCAATAATTTGTCAGTTTCTAGCGTTCTGCATCCAAGGTGATTTCTTTGTACAGGAGTATTTTGGTTAGAAATTGTTAATCTGACAGGTCAGAGAGACCTATATATTGACCTTGTTTTTTGGTGCAAAATCTGGAGTGGACTTTAAATAGAATTTGTTAACTTACAGCTACAAGGACTTCCTGAGATATACAAAACGCCCTTTACCTCTTAATAGTATCTGAATGCTTAACTAACCAAGAAAAGAGAGGTTTTGAAACACTAATCCAAATAGATACGGAGTCTAGAGTGGGTATCATCTGAATGCCTTAAACGGCTAGTGTCGGCAAAGAAGAGACTAGGCATCATTCTTCGTAATCCTCTGAGCTTGCGCACTTGCTCCTTTCTCATTTTTACGCATGGGCACCGAATGCCGGACCACAATGAGCTATATTTGATATTGACGAGAGTCGCTGACCGAAAGACTTGAGACATAAGAGAAAGTTGCTTTGATTTTGTAATCTTTATTTGTCTGATGATATTGTGTCTACAATTATCAAGAGAGCGCTAATTCGGCTTGTCAGGCCAACCAAATGATAAAGCTTCTGCATTTTTTTGCAGAGTTATGTCTGCAGATTGCTTTTGCCACAAAGATGGAGACCTTTGTTGAATTTCCAAGGAGAACAGTGCATGTGTTCCCATATTCTGACTAAAATATCTAAAATGTTTTGGAAAATTGGTTATTACATGCCTGCAATACCCTCTGGATCCTGTAAGCTATCTTTTATGTTTTGTCTTGTAGGTTTTTTTATTGAAAGTCATTGCAGAAGATTTCGGTAGGCAGTATGCTAAACACTATTTCCGTCCTTCAGGAAATCTTTATGCTGCTTTGCAAAGCACCCTGTATCTCCGCAAACTTTGAGAAAAGTACGTTTTGATAACAATGGGAACACAGTTTCATCATGTTCAAAGGTTAAGATTATTTGACAAGGGACATTAGCGTTTATATCAGATTGGCAATGGTATAGAAGAAGTCGGAATATATCTTCCAAAGCACAATAAAAAAGCATAGAATAAAGGACACGCTAACAACGATTTCCATGTAGTAATAAAATGCTGGAAATATTAGGTCGGGTTGTATAACTAAAGTACTACCCTCTTGACAAGAATCCCATATATAGATAAACCAGAATTTAAGTCGTTTTCAAGATCATCAAATTGTTTTTTATTTGAACACCGGGACGTTGTTAAATACTGGGAAATTAATTGAAACCTCGCCTTCATTTTCAAATTTGAAGTTTAACACAATTATTTGTGTCTGGTGTACGAAATGACAATAAACTTAAAAACACATCACACTAACACAATCGTATAAACCTCCTCCGTTATTCAGCATAGGCCTTACATTTCCGTTTTTATAGCCCTAGTTAAGTGATTACTGTTTTGATTAAACCTGGTATGTTAAAGTAGAATGCTTGGTGTGGGATGGCATTCATAAGGAAACGGAATCTTCGTTCCTAGAAAGCTTAATTTCTAAGAACTTTGTATTGTTCCGAGACTGGTGCTAAAATGGTTGTTTCTCTGGTGCAGCTTTTAATGTCCAGGCAACATCTGATTTGTATCAACGTGCCATTTCTGTCTAAGGGAGACTACAAGAAAAGTGGCAGTGCACCCTTACACTGCCTTTGCTTTTGTTTGGTCTGCTTGTCATAAAAAGGCAGAAGCAAATTTTTTTAGGAAATTTCTTGCGACAGAACCTTATTGGGAGCAAATACTATTGTTCTGACTACCGAATTTATTTTTTACGTAATTGTCGAAACGTCGTCTATTTGAAATGAAGCATGTTTTTTTTTATTAAAGATAGGCCTATCACAAATTCAAAACAGATTGAAAATTCGTTCCGCCGTAGAATACAGAAATGTAAATGGGAAGAGTAACCAGAAGGAGGGCAAGTGGAGGCCTAGGACAAAGGACAGAACTCATGAATGGCCTGATAAAAAACTTAAATGATATCGAGACAACTCGAGTATTGCTATAGTTGACACAAAAAAAGAGACATAGCACCTTGGTAAGTACGTCAGGTAATCGAGTTGTTAAAGGTAACAACCTTGACATGGTTGACGAATAGGGTAAAAGACTCCTCCGAGAAATGAAGGCATTTTTAAAAATCTGGTTCCTGATTCTTTGAGATTTCGGGCTAAATTCCCTCTGAGAAAATGTCTTCTTCAAATGCCTCTTCCCCCAACAGGCTGCCGCAATCTGGGGAGAGTTAACTCCCTTGACATAGCTGACGAACAGGGTAAACGACTTCTCCCAGAAATAAAGGCATTTCCATAGAGATACATGGTACAAGGCAGATACATGGTAGATGAGATAGTCACATTAGATGGTGGCTTATAATACAAACTAATTCTGTTAATTATCACAGCATTCTGTTCTTGAGGAATTTGGTGTTTTCTAGATCTCAGAATCCTTGTATGTCGGGAAAAGAAAAGCATACGATTATGTGCTGTGTCACGTCGAGAGTAATATGAATAAGAAAACCCTAATGTCATAGAGTAAAACGGACGGAATACGGTTCAGTACCAAAACAACTCCACAAACCCTTTCCTTGTTTAACAAATAAGTGATGATCAAAACTACCTGTAGTTCTATTGAATTAATGAATTTCATCAATAACGTTTAGTTTCCCTGACTTTACACAACAACCTTTTAAACTTGAGAACCCTTCCTAAGATACTTTTGAGAATAATTGCAGTTTTAGAAAAACATGGTTGATTGTTACGTTATTTTCACCAGCGTGATCTAAAGAGGGCGTTGACATTAATCGTGGAAAACAATTTTTCGTATGACATTATAAATGTACGTCAGAGAGTTTAACAACTGGAAATTATAAAAATAAGCCGTCAGCAGTAATCTCTATACTTATCAGCTTTTTTCTGTAATTTTCCCTTTACGTTGTTATGTTTTTACAAAGCAGTTTGGTAGTTAGTAGGAAGCTGCTCGAATGTAAATCAACTGGGAAAGAGACGAGTCTGTCACATAGAAATGAAAGAAGGCGACGCTTAAGAAAAAACAAACAAGAAAACCTCACGTGAGAATAATTTTTGGTCTTGGGATAAAAAAGAGTAAGGTTACGACCATAGAGGTATACGCCCGTGTCCTCAAAGCAGCACTGGATCCCTCAGGAGACTTAAAGTAGCAGCGCCCTTGATGTAAGCTGTCATTTTGATTGCTACCTGAAGAAGATGGTGACTGACGTCGAGACTCTTGAAAGGGTTAGTCCCATGCCTCTGAATGATATGTCTATTGATTCAATAGAGACCGTCTTCTCTGCCACATGTGACTTGACCCACATCCGGGGAACCAATCCGTTCAAATCCCATTGCAAGTAACAGAAATGAGATAAGAGGATCGAAAATGATAACTTTTAAAAGTGTTCGAGGTATGAATCGTATAATGACCAGAACATTGAACGATGTCACTACAACAATTCAGTTCAACTTTTCAACACGATCTGTCACAGCTCGGCGAACGCAAACGGAGCACACGAGGGAACAGATAGAGAGGTATTGTGTGGTTGCAGCCAATATCAGATTTAGTTTGGTTTTCCAAAATCGTACACAATAATACAGTAACTTCAAAACAATTTCACAAGTATGATTTACGAAATCAAGACATTGTCCTTTACAATTTCGCATCTCTTTTAGTTTCTGTTTCGAATTCTTTTTCGGTTGCTGGACCCCGCAATCGATGGTTCTGATCTCCATTAACAACTTTCAAGAGACTAGCCTTTCTTCCCCTTTTCCTGTTGCTTTCGAAACTCCCATCGTCTTCCCTCTCTTAAGCCTTGAGGTTCTCCTTATACTGGGGTGTCCCGAGTGATCTCATTTAGCTATGATGTCATTTTCGTCGCTCGCGAGATCCCAATTACATCAGAGTTCTGCTGTTTTGCAATCATTGCATCATTGTCACCATGACACGATCAAAGTTTAAAATGATCAGAGGGAATGTGCGAAAATATTGTGTTATTTTGCTTGACTAATAGGTTATGTTGCTCTCTAATAACCTTTAGATCCATTCAACGCTCATACTTTTTATGTAACAAGAACATTTCCTTGTTCAGATGAAATCATTTTCTATTTCATCGTGATTGTAAAGTTTTTCTTGTGTGTATCAGAACGTAAAAAAGAGTGTGTACAGGGAAAGAGCGTAAACGGGATTTACTATGATCGCTGCTGAGATAGACGTTGAGTAATGTACTAAATTTTCTGTCCGTTGCAAATTAAACTTTCCATCGTACAACCGATGCATTTTTAACAGTTTCTTCAAACATGTCTGAAATAGCATTATTCGTCAGATGAAACGATTAATACTAAGTAATAGGTAAGTGAATCCATATGATTACGGTGGTGGAACAAGAAGATCTAGATGAATGTAGAAGAGTTGAACGCCAGGAGTTGAAGATGAGATTTGATGGTGAATTTTTAATGTTTCGCATTGTTGATAAATACCTGACACTTAACAATATTCACTCCAAGCCTAACATAGCAATGCTAGTCAAAAGACTACATAAATATAATGCCATCCTGAGTTAGAAGAGTCACATGTTGAAATTGCAAGGTGTGCTTGATGTGAGAATCAGGATCTGCTTCTTGCTACTAGGTCACAAAAGAAGATCAATAGCAGCATGCGAAGACGTTATGGAGACAATTGCATCAGCACTGCTGTTGTGAGATTCTTAATGATGACGATTAGAATTGAAATTGTCAAGTAAAATCAAAACGTAAAATTTCTTTGCGATGGTTTCCCTTCGAACTTGAGCAAAGTGTGGAAGTTAATTTTTTTGGCTGTCAGGTGGTGTCCAAAATGAATATTTCAAGATCGATGGCTAAAGACTCTCTTTGGATGTTCTGCGCCTAGGTAGTCAGGTGGAATGACGCTAATAGATGATGGCGGTTGAGACTGCAACGTCGGGAATGAACTTGTGATTCTAAGATTGTCTTAGAATTTGTCCACCATAAAAAAATCTCATTTAGCCAAAATGTAGGAGAATTTAGTCCCCCCTAGCCTCCAGTGGCGCCGTGCCGAAAAATTGATTACGACGCTGAGATGGTTTCTCTCCTTAAGTCTGTAGTTCGCCAGTACATGGAGAAGGAGATCGAGGAAATAGCTAAGAGAAAATGGCAAATCAAGAAATGTTGATTTCCATAACCTTGTCAGTTCGGCCATCTAACTGTGGAAGAGGAACCGTGTCACCCGTGTTTGTGGAAGCTAGAATTGCCTTAATTTGTTAAGGAAGGCGTTAAGGAAAAGGCTAAAGAGGTACTGAGTATGCCGGAGAAAGTATTGTCGCCTTTGCTACGATACATTTCAGTTAGCGCCCAAGGCATGCTTAATAGAGAGGGGAGCCTATTTAAAAAGACGGCGCTTAATCGAGCATTCAGGGCACTACATTTTGAAGTTTCCGGTGGAGCTTTGTTTTTAATAAGAAGATCGTAATTAAAATTTTCCATATCCAAAGGTAATACCGTTATAGCCTCTTAAAATATCCTATCAACTCGATGATTAGCTCCTATATACAGCTATGAAAGATTCTTCCAATATCGTACGTTTTAAGTTTTATCAAAACGTTTCCTTTAAGCTTTAGACAAAACTGTTATACATTTTCTTCAACATATGAAGTTGCGACTGTAAGTAACAACACATTGTTAATCTTAACTCTGTAAGTAAAAACACCTTCATTCGATTTTTATTTTCTATTTGCTTTCAATTTTCAATTACTACCATGGAGTCTGACTACCCTGATAATCTAATCAGTTTATAAACTGTCACTGAGACCTTTTATCATCACTTTAGAAGGACAGCAAGGGATAAGGAAA
Source organism: Carybdea cf. marsupialis auct. non (Linnaeus, 1758) (assembly GCA_010016065.2). NCBI lineage: Eukaryota > Metazoa > Cnidaria > Cubozoa > Carybdeida > Carybdeidae > Carybdea > Carybdea cf. marsupialis auct. non (Linnaeus, 1758). The sequence goes on along the minus strand of JAAAKL020000099.1, from coordinate 42,411 downwards.
CATACTACAATTAAAAAAGTAATATCACGGTCTCATGCAGTGAAGTTGTTAGATTTTTTTGTTTTGGGTGACATATGCATTAGAAGAACTAAATAAAAAATGTAGAGAAAGTAGGAAATACTTCAGGGAAATATGTTGTGACATCGTATTGGACAAAGTCTGCGAACCAAATAAAGTTCTTCTACTGTACTGTTATTTTTAATAGTCGCTTTTCATTACTGATTCACCTAGGTAAAACAAGATCATATTTTTTCCAAAGGGACACGCCGTACAACAAGTTTCAATCCAGTTTAATTAAATTTCCACAAGTTTCAATAGGCCTAAATTAAATCTTATCACAAATCTAGGATTTTACCTTGTATGTCAACTTTCTTGCTAACACAAATACAGATATCTGATTGTACGTGGCTTTACAATCGTATTTTGCTTATTAATCAGGTCCTGGATGACATTGTGGATTGATTAGAGAAATATATAGCTCCAACATCACAGAAATGCACTTTTTATTAGATGCATTTTGAGCTTAGTTCCTTAGTTGTTTCAATTTGGCCAATTATGCCCCCAAAATATAAATATTTATTATTCTATTATATGATTTTTTTGACTCTTACGTTTAATTGAGCTTTATTATCACTAACATTATCATTTTGTTTTGTGGCAGTTGCTAATTACATTTCCTAGTTTGTGGAAAAGCTATACACTGTTTATCACGGGCAGCTTCATACTGTTGAGATTCTTAATCAACATTTCCGTTTAGAAAACATTATGCCAAACGAGAGATTTGCAAGCTCTTACTTCTCCTCCTCCTTATTACCATCATCATCATCATTGTAATCATCATTATCATTATTTCAAGATATCTCTAATGCACTTAAATTTTTTTCTAATATATTTAATTTTCTTCTGGACTTCGTGAATGCTTCTCGACTGCTTCTTCATTGCAGGTTTAAACACTTTAATTCTTGTGTTGCTTTTGTTATCTTGGGGACATTTGCTGCAATAGCATAGGCCTGCAATAGAGCTACTCTTACCTCTTTAACGATAACGAAAGGGTTCAAATGTCATTTAACCTACGGATTAATGTATCAGAAATGTTCTCTTTTCACTTGTCAAAGTTGCAAAATAGAAAGACGTTTGTTAGTTGAAAGCTAAAGCTACGGCTTTTAATTTTGCTGAGTCAACTCTAACAACAATTTCTATTTACTATATCAAACACATCCATTTTTGGCCATTACCTGCCAACACTGTTACATGGGTGCCAGTTGGGAATGACGTTATTGGAGGGGAGGGAAGATGAACGTGAAATATAGCAACTGGCCGATATATTGTTTATGATTTGTGCAGGTCATGAGATTTTTGCCTTTTTCATTTACAAAAATCCTGGAGAAACGTATATATTGTATTAAGCTTCAATACTTCACAACAATGCATGAGGAATAGTTGTCTGATTACTGTGAACTTTCACTTCCTAAAGTAATGAGCAAAATCTTGCTATTCAGCAGAAAATTTCGGGAGCTCATGCCTTAGCAGCAGTCCTTTTTGCGATGCCCTTGTGTTAAGATTAAAAATGTTATCAAAGGGAAGAGGAATTAAGGTTGCGACTTTGACACAGTTACCACACTGTGCTTAGTCTTGGTTGATAAGCACTGACAAGACAATATCCTCAACATCTCTACCTCAGAGCTAAAAAAATAAAGTTAAAGACAAAGGGCGGTTTAAGTCCATCATTACTGCAAACCACTGTCGTTCATTAGCCTGCATGACCGTTTAAGAGATCTTGAATCGACAATGCAAAAAATTCCGAAGAAGAATTGGTGTAGAGTAGGTAGAAAGACAGGTACTTCGATAACAGAAATGGATGGTAAAAATTGCAAATCACTACTGTGTCTTCAATTGGTTCACAAAGAGGTGATCACAGTACAGAAGGGCAAATGGCAAGAAAAGAATCTTTAAAGATATTGTAAAGTTATGATCAATGTTACGAGTAGTGATCTTTTAAACAATCCCAACCAAATAGTTGTACGCCATGGCAGCCCAGCTGTATTAAACGTAAAGCATGAAGTACTGTAATGTATCTTAACAACATTGTCTCTGATGAGCACATGCGTCATCATTTCCTAACGAAGCAAAGAAAAACTAAGTTATAATAAGATGTAAATGACGTAGATATATGATTCAAGACAATACGTAAAAAATATTCCAGTTCTTTTGACAACATTCCGTCTAGTAAAAGTCTTTTTCAGGTTTACGTTTGTGTGCGAGATTAGCATTGGACCTGACAGAGATTTTAATACGACAAAAAATTGTCAAAGATTGAGTTGAATGTCTAATAAGGTTTCTTGAGCTACAGGAATTAAAGGTAAAGTTATTATTCTCCTGTTAGTACCCGGCAATAAGAAATAACACAATGTAGGCCCAACGTTGCATATCTGTAACCGTGACCTCCCTACTGTGTCTCTACTCCTACCATAACCTCCCTACCGCTTCTGTCAATTTTGTCGAGGATGCTTAAGCTCTTGAAACCATATCTGGCTTGTATCACTATGTCATTTCTGTTGGTCAAAGACTGAGAATAAAAATGTGTTTGTTAAGCAAGATGTAAATAGTAAATTTTAAAATTTGTCCAAAATAAATTTTGTTCCGCTTTCCACCGCCTCTCCTCGTTTGCAATTTTATCAATAAATTAATACAATCGGAATTCCAAAGATGAGCAGTAAATAGCGATAGCTGTAGTATTTGCAATGCTTCCCTATTTGCACAACTTCACCATTTGTACTGCTTCACTACTTTCACTACTTCATAATTTACATTATCACACTACTCCACTCATTAAAATGCTTCTATATTTAAACTACTTGACTATATGCTATTTTCTATGTTTCATTGTTTGGACAACTTTACTATTTGTACAACTTTAACATTTATACTACTTCATTTCTTGCACGCATTCACCATCTGTACTGCTTCATTGTTTGCATTAGTTTACTATCTGCGGAAGTTGAAATTATGCACTACTTCATTGTTTGTACTGCTTCACTTGGTGCACTTCCTCGATGCTTACACTACTTTACTATCTGCTATTACTTTACTATTCCCACTGCTTTATTATTTGCACTACTTCATTGTTTGTACTGCTTCACTTGGTGCACTTCCTC
>JAAAKL020000099.1:23719-39156 GCA_010016065.2 Carybdea cf. marsupialis auct. non (Linnaeus, 1758) | reverse complement strand
GATGCTTACACTACTTTACTATCTGCCATTACTTTACTATTCCCACTGCTTTATTATTTGCACTACTTCATTGTTTGTACTGCTTCACTTTGTGCACTTCCTCGATGCTTACACTACTTTACTATCTGCCATTACTTTACTATTCCCACTGCTTTATTATTTGCACTACTTCATTGTTTGCACTATTTCATTGTTTCCACTACTTATTTTTTGCACTACTTCAATGTCTGCAATAATTTACTACTTAAACCACTTCACATCTTGCACCACTTCATTGTTGCACTTTTTCCCTTTTTGCACTACTTCATTATTTCCACTCTTTCACGCTTAGAATTACTTTCCTATTTGTACTACTTTCCTATTTGTACTGCTTTCCTATTTGTACTATTTCCCATTTACACTAATTCTTATTTTGCACTCCTTCACATTTCGCACTACGTCACAGTTTGCAATACTTGATATTTTGCACTACGTCACAGTTTGCAATACTTGACATTTTGCACTACTTCATTGTTGCACTTCTTCCCTTTTTGCACTACTTCATTATTTGCACTCTTTCAAACTTAGAATTACTTTCCTATTTGCACTATTTCCCATTTACACTAATTCTTACTTTGCATTCCTTCGCATTTCGCACTACGTCACAGTTTGCAATACTTGATATTTTGCATTACGTCACAGTCCTCGGGGAGAAAGAAATAGGGATCTTCAAAGACGGGGAAGAAGTAATTTTTAGAAGGGAAAAAATAGCCCTTTTTTACAGTCTCGTATTACTTCACTGATCCTTCCGTATTTCTTCCCCCTTCTTATGTAAGAAAACAGGTATTTCACAGCTCAAAACTTAATTTTTCTGGTGCTTCGCATCTGCTAGCGTCTCCCAATTTTCTTATCTGACCTTTTTAGCCTTCTTTTGCAGATCAGTTGCAACTTTTCTCTACCTATCGCTTTACATCTTTAGTGGCGAAGGCAATGTACAGTGTATGCTACACATGATCGCCCAGGATTATTTTTAGTGACAACACATAACCTTTTCATATTGAGATCATAGTGGCTATTATCAAAAGATAATTGCACTAACTGTTAAACATATGGTTGATGAATTTAAAAATGCAGCAATAATTGTCCCGGGATTACCTTATTTATGATTAAAGATCATAACACTTTTCATTTAGCAAATCTTAATTATTACCGACTGTTTACCAAATTCGATTTGCGAAAATGAGTAAAGAAAAAATATGTCTCCCTTATGAAAAAGTTGATCAACTTCCAGATCAGCAATTTCAAAGAGCATTTAGAACATAAATACATTTGTTGGTACAAGGGAAGTAATGAGCCCATTACTATTAGGCTAAAAACGTTCCGTCTCCTTAAGGTGTAGCCATTAAGTAGACAGCATCACATAATCAGTCAATATCAAAACATTAGAGCAAATGTGATCTCATTACTACAACCATGTTTTCTGATTTAAAAAACCCAACTAGGCTAATGTTTCAATGAGAAGAAACGATTTAATGGGAATTGCATAAGGAATAAATAGCTACAACTAATAACATTGACTAGTTGAAGCTTTCACAATATCACAAACAATCACTAGCAGGAGTTTTAGAATGTTAAGGCAAACCGCCATCCGCTGAGAGGGTCCCGTTTACATTGCACATTCTGCTCCTCCCCCCAGCCAAATACAGGTACGGCTCATGGGCTATAAGGAACAAAAACCCTGTTTCCTAAACGATGCTCCAAAGTGACGCTTGCGCAAAAACAACTCGGACGGACGGACAACCATTCTTCTCCATCTCACCGCACAGATAAAAGAACTAGTAGTCTTGGGTCTAAGGCATCCTCAAAAGCTACACGTACATTAAGACAACCCATAGATGCCAAGGAAGAGCACTCTTCTCTTTCTCACGGTATAGTCTAAAGATCAAAGAGCCTGATGTCAAAGGCATCCTCCAAAGTTACACGGACATAGAGACGACTCAGACACCATGGGAGAACACTCTTCTCTTTCTCACGGTATAGACTAAAGATCAAAGAGCCTGGGGTCAAAGGCATCCTCAAAAGTTACACTAACATAGAGACTGCTCATAGACACCATGGGAAAACACTCTTCTCTTTCTCACGGTATAAACTAAAGATCAAGGAGCCTGGGGTCAAAGGCATCACCAAAAGTTACATTGACATAGAGACGACTCATAGACATGAACGAAAGGCACTCTTCCCTTTCTCACGGTTTAACTAAACGGCAAGGAGCCTGGGGGTCTAAATCATCTTCTAAAGTCACATTAAATGAAGATGCTTTTCAGACGTTAAGGAAGAGCACTCTTATCTTTTCCACGATTTAGATTTATAAATTAACGCGCGAGAAGTCAGTATATCCTTTAAGGTCGGCCTTACATAAAGACGATCCACAGACGCTAAGAAAGTGCGCTGTGCCCTATCTCAAGGTGTATATAAAGTTCAAATCATAGAAATGTCTTGATTATTTTCTTGGTTTCTGATTAAACAAGGCAGGGCTTCAAGTTAATGTAGGTATATCAGTGGCTATTAATGGACACTATTAACAACAAAACTTTAATCACTCTCTACAAAACCACTTTGACAATTATATTTGATGTGTTTGTTAACGCCAACAGCGGCATATCCGGAATCGATGAATCGGTCATCATCAATTCTTATGTTTCGTGAACAATCTACTATCACTTGACTCTCATTATTATTGAGAATTAAATGCTTTCATTGCAGTTAAAACATGTATCGTATGATAACAAAGACCTAAAGGTACAGTAATAGACTAAAAGGGATTGAGTTATGATTGCTATCATGTGTTCCCAGGTGAAGACAAAAGAGGTTCTTTTGGGTTCTAATTATAGACACTGACTCGGTGACAGTCTTTGTTAATCACACACAAAATTTTGAATTGAAAGATTTGTCTCTCCATCTCTTACTGTTATTAGAAACATCGATAAAAGAGGATTGATTTACTCACCATTTTGATTGTGATATGAAGTAGCGACGCGCATCCACTTCGCTTGCATAGCTCTTGTTTTACACAAGTTTATCTAATTCTCATGGATATTTCATCAGTGGCACCGAAGCTATAGGAACTGTGGGAGAAGTTGCTATCGTGTCCATTGCATCACAATAAGCATTTTAGGCTAATTATAGCACCAGCTAATATTGCCTTGTCATGGACTGATGGAGTTTCTGAGATTACGTTTAGTCAACCTACTGGACAACTATGATAAATTGACGATCGTGCAGTATTGCACCCAAAGGGATTTCTTGATTTCTCTCGAAGACCGAAGAGACATTCCTCTCGTCTTAAGTCTAACATTCGATGGCTATCCCACCTGTCACTTTAAGGGACACAGATGATCCATTGAGACTATCTAGGTCTCTGTCATCAATACTTAGCATCTCTGTAGTATACGTACTGTACACGATCCTATGATTCCCATAAATTTCAGCGGCATCGTATTCAATAAAGTATTTCCTTGTTTTGCTGGTTAGGCCCTTACTCATCATAAAATGATCGTACACAAATAGTAGATGTTTTTGTTTTCTTAGCGATGGTAGTTCAAATTTACCAGACAAAATTCTAAGTGCTGCAAAGGAAAACAAAGCAATAGAAGAATGTAAAAAGAAGTGCTATCATGACATCGTTTGAAATCACCTCTTAGCAGAAAGTGAAACTCTGCTGTGCAAACTCAGCAGTTGTGCGAAAACTTGAAGAAGAAATTGAAAAATTCAATTTGTTAATCTAAGTATGAGCGCCATTGGTGGAATGACAAGTGACTCTAAAACCTTTTTGATTGTGCTTAAGGACCTCAACGGTTGAAATGCTAAATTTCTTTTGTTAAAGATTATATCTTGCGTAATCACAGCTACCTATTCTCTGTAAGCGAAATAGTTATTGGCCTGGCCCAGAGCTTCTTGCTTGGTAGTTTGGCTTGTTGTGTTGTTACTTTGTGGTTTGTTGTGTTTTGTTTAGAGTTTTTTTTGGGGGGGAATTTTGTTAGGGTTTTGGTATTTGATTTGTATTCGTTTCGTTTTTGTGGGTTGTTTTCTTTTCCTTTTTTATTTTTCTGTACATGTGTGTCTTGTGTAATTGGTAATTTGTTTCTTTTATTCCCCTGTTTCCTTAGAGTATGTCATATCGTGTAATCAATAATGCATGTAAAGAGATCAATTGGTTGCATTATCGAATAGAGAAATAAATATTATTTTGTCACAGTGATTTATCCTCAATAGCTCCATACAAATATGGCTCTTACATATCGAGAAACTAAAATGATTTGAAAACGTGGCCATCTGAAGGCACGTCAAAACTGATTTGTATCTATTACACTCTACGTAAATAAGGACAATGAAGAATCGAAGTAACCTCGAAAAAGAGGTTACCTAATGCTACTCTAAAATATCACATACTTGTCTGCGTTGCCTATTTTCCATACGGAATTGCGTTTAACACAACATTTGCTTTATTTCCCTAGCCAAATCGTCAAACTAAGTGTCGAAATAACTGACGGCTTCTTCTATAGCACTAAACTGACTTCGCTATTTCGTGCAGTTTACCTTATTTCCTCCAATAAACGCCGCGGTATATATTTTAAAATTAATTTAAAAGTTTTTGGTAAGGCGTTTATAAGGGGACGGCGTTTATTACAGGGCGGCATTTATGAGAGGAAATACAGTAATTGTTCTGTACCAACTTTTATCCAAAGTTTCTACTTTTCCCTCTACTTTTAGTAATGTTATTCCCCGTACATTTTGTAGCGCAGCATTAATCAATAAACACTAGGCTTCTAATACTTAATAGGGTTTTAGTGACTCTGGGGAAGTAAAATTTTAAGGTTTTGTATGTGTCACTTCTAGCCTTATTTTAGTTATCTGAGACGGGTTTTTTGCCATCATTTTCTCATAACATGATCTAAAACGCTCTTAAAAGTAAGATCTACGCTTTATGGGACTCATAGGCTCCTTACTGTCGTTAAAACGCACAGGGGACCCTCAGGAGAGCATGAATTGTACACCCTTTACTTTGAATATGATTCTCAATCATATTATGTCGCTGCTCACACTCGCAGAGCGTAGGTAAACTAAACCATCAGCTTTAGCATTTTGGACTGTTTGCAGTGAAGTTTCTTTGACACTTACAGTACCATATCATGCATAGTTGATGCATTATACATATTTTTTTCTTGCTCTAAACAATTTTCTGTTCTCACATGTATGAGGGGTGAAGTTTTACTGTATATAAACCTACATATATGCAAGAACTTACTATAGAGTTTTGGAAATAAATGAAATATTTAACCCACCTGCTGAGTTTTATGAATATTTTACGGTTTAAGAAATAGCTAAAAGTTATATCAGTCACAACAATGGTATAATAAAAGAACAGCCAATAGGCAGCGTTAAATATATTGACTACACCTCCCCCCCTCCCCCCACAACAAACACGCTTACACAGTCTACCATCGAACAGGTACACTACTGATCTTGATATTAAAATATATATTTGTGTTTTCCTTTCTAGTGTGTTATTGCTACAGTGCATTTATAAGTGAATAAGAAAGGACAGTCGCTTTCTTTATATACATTTTTGGGCAAATTGAAGGAGCATAGTCAAATCTCCTAATCTAAGCACTGTTGTCATTTAGTGAAAATACTGTTACACTGTTTCAAACTGCAATCCATCGCTGCTGGTACAAACGTTGTACACAGTTTGACAGATGGGACTATATTGTTTGCTTTGAACATAATCTCTTTCTATGGAAACATTTTACATAACTTAAAGCTCATAACATCATTAGGTCTCTATTAGACACATAAACACGAGTCCTGCTGTGTAGCTCCTCTATTTGCAGTGTTATTCGAGAAGCATTGAGTTTGTTCCATAAATCGGAGGAGCCTGCAAGACAGTCAAGTCCTTAACCAAATGCCAACTTAAACACACTGTCTTCTTATCATCTGCAAATCATTACAGCAAGATAAGGTAGTAAATCAACAACTATCGGTATTAAAAAGAATCCACGAGATGTGCATGTTCATGGCAATAAAATCCAGTGTAGGAGCTTTGTTATACCATCATGATTCTCAGTTTGAAACTACTCTTTCATTAAGACCTCCTACCAAGAGATCCAATGAGCCAAGATAAAGCTTCACTATAACACCAAGAGTTTGAAAAATAACCTTTAGTTAAAGTGAAGAAACTTCCAGTTCTGAAAGCTATCTACCTCCTCGTCGCGAGGGATCTTCTTTCCATGAGTTGTATTGTAAAAATAGAAAAGGCGCTGTATCGACCACACAATTCACAACTGCGGACAGCAGTGCCCCATCTCATTTCCATTGTGTAAAGCAAATTATTGTAATGTCGAGATTTTTAAAACCTCGATATGGTGATTGTTTACAATCCGATATTGCCCATTATTCTCAAATCGAGATTTTTGGTGAAACGTCTATCAATGAATGCCGATGAAACACCGACTCTAGGCTTAAAATAAGTAATTATTTCAGTCAGAGATTGAAGTGGAATTTGATATCATGAGTTCACAAAGACTGCGTAGCTTGTTGATAGTGACTTCATACTCTCCCTCTCTATTTGAAGAGTACGTAGCTTGTATCAACACATCGGTATCGAACTCTTCATAGGACTCGCGATAGCTGGTCTCCTTGTAGTAGACAATCCCGGCACCTGTCGTCTTACTTCGAGCATCGCTTAATTCTTTACCATACCTCTTTATTAGCATTTAACTGTGATCAAGGCAACCAACTTCAGAGGATAATGAGTGTAAATGTCCATGATACGTCTTTGCCTCCCGTTCTAAAATTCAAACTTATGGACCTACTTTGCTCTGCCCCCTCCCCCGTTAAAGCTCACACTTGATTATGCCGACCCGAAATGTAATGCAAGAGTATCACAACTTTAGCTTACAGGGTTATTATAGCACGGTAGAATTAACCAAGGATTCAGGTGTGGTGCGTAGCCGGGCGTAGAGCTAAGGGGTATTTTTGCTCGCAACATGTACCGTCCGCAGTTTTACGATCTTTTTAAAAGTTTTTAGATCAATTTCTGTACAGTTGGCTCTCTAGCTTTTCTTTTGGTTATTGCAGGAGTACCAAGAGCCAACTACCAATCTTTGCCGAGGGTCCAGTTTTTGACCTCAACTACGGATATTCTCCGCTCTCTTCTTAACATGTACTCTGGTTAGTGATCACATACAGGTTACTGTTGTACGAGAGAAAATCACTCCTGGTCAGACCCTTTTGCTTTGCTTTACAATTTTACAAGCTGGTCTCCTGCGTACCTTTGATATGTGGTTAACTTTCATCATTCCATCAGAGGTGGGGCGGCATTACAGGGCACAGATAAGGAAGGAGCTCAAATATTTTATAAACAGGTATGTAAGGTGCAATGGGATACAAGGATTGGGTGCAATTTCTAAACATATTTTTAGAGCAAAATTGTAACGAGTTGCTCTACCTGTAAATCTAAGATATCACTTCATCATATTTAATTTATTCATTGCCATCGTTTATAACAGATGGCAAAAATCTTTCATTCCTGACATTTATCAACATATCGCTTGTTTCTTTCACACTGAATTTTAGGAGACAACTTGAGTGAAGATTGAGTGTTACAACTGCATAGAATCTTTGCATGATCTCGAGGTCCAAAGGTTTGCGGACTAGCTTAAGCTATACTTATTGTTTAACACAAGTTGAAATGTAAGATGCTATCAGTGGCCTGTTTAAGGGGAGCACTAGGCCATACCCTTAAGGTCAACCCAACATTTTTAAAGTACTAATTAGGTTCTAAGGAATATCTTTTTATAGGATAACTAGTCAGTTTGCCTTAATTTAAGTGATTTAAAATCTAATAGGAATACCTCTTACCTTGTAATCTATGTGATAGGTAACATGTCGTGATCATCCAGGGTAATGCCCTCCTCCCAGAAAAATATTGTCTGAATACACCACGGGAGGCTGGTTGGGCAGAGATACATAAAGAATAGTCTCGTTGTATTGGAAAACCGTGGATTGAACGCAAGTTCAGAAACTTACTATAATGTTTTATTATTAAAATTACAGGGAGTTTCAACGTCTGTATGTACTGAAGATCAATTACGAAAATGAAGTAGTTAAAATACAAATGAAGTGCAAGTTCCCTTTCTGCTGTTCAATAAAAAGCGTCAATTTTATAAATAGGTAGCCTGGAATGCGGCCGAAAATGGTTCGGAAAGTTTCAAACCTGTAAAGCTGAGGAGATACTAGAGAAAAGCGGAAATATCATTACCTCTTCTCACTGACACTTCGCAAGTAAGAGCAGCAGTGTGTATTCAGGATCTAAATAGCATAGGGCATTTTTTATTACAGTTGCTCGACCATACTCCTTTTAATGTCACAAAACGTTTATATCTTCTAAATTTATTATCAACAATTTCCCATACAAAATAGTGACAAAAAGACTAAGGTTTTTTGATTTCATTGTCATCATCAATACTCAGAGTTGACATCATATAAAGATTGTTCAATTTTTTATTTGTATGGTGAAGGCTAGGTCTGTAGAGATCAAGCCTAGCAAGCAGAAGATTAATCGCTCGTCCATCTGAAACTCCTAATGCGAATCCATGAGGAAGATGTGTACCTAACATTAGCAGGGAAAGAATAATGACCACTAGGAAAGGAACTGTCCACATTAACCTTGCCATGCCGTAGCTCAGGACATGTGATTCTATACCACATCATATTCCCTACTTTTACCTTCACTTTCTTATTTAAAGAAACATGTCTATGAAAGAAGTCAGAGATTAGATCCTCATCTGGCTCTCTAATTTACGCTACAAGGTTTAAATAATTCAGTCTAAACTATTTAATGTGACTAGTCATTTTCGGAAAGCTTCAGATAAACGAATCCACTACTTTAATTAATTTTTACCAAAAGGCAATTATTTGAATAATCGGATGACTGTAACAAAATTAAGTTAAAACGTAATACTGCTGGTCTCGATTAAAATTGGAAGTTAGTACGGCTATATCCCAGGCTTCATAGCTGTCCTGTATTTCCATATGGAATCCATGATCCTTCATATCGTTTCAAGACTTAATTGACGTAATTTTCCTTCGTGATACAATCGCACACTTCCTAATATATAATGCTAACAGCATGCTCTGTATTGACTGGTCGCCAACCCAGGCTTGCATACATTCTATTCTGAATCAATCATCCATGCTAGTATTTTGCATCATTCGGTTAATACTGAGAAAGGTTAGGCCAGATACTCATGTCACAGGAGGAGCCTTAAGAGTATACTTTAGTAGATTAACATGTTATTTATCTGTCTAAATGGAAGAGTTGTATAAAATCAAGGACAGGCTCACTTCATACGTTAAAAGCTACTTTGTGAGTACGCAAATGCTAGTATGAAATGGCAGATACTTGAGTTGCAACAGGAGGCATTATATTTTCAGTATATCAAGATGTTATACAGACATAAGCATCCCTGAAAGATAGACAGAAAGCGCAGTTTACATCTCTTTCTAAACACCTTGAAGTATAGTCTGTTCATCTACTAATCTCTTAGACTCCGATCTACAGGTGCCCTAAGACCTATCAGGTATAAACAATAAGCCCAAGGTACATCTCATCAAGGTAAAAACTATTTGCGATTAAGGGACGGCAATCTAAAACACCTTATTGAGGGAAAAGCTATGTTTAAACTGGTAGGATTCTAATGAAAACTGTTCGAAGAGACAAACCCCGTTCTTATTAGAACGGAAAATTATTGTGGGAAAGTTGTAGGGTGTAACAATAGGACAGAGACTTATTTTCGATATACAATTATCACCACTCTCCGATAGAATGATAATAACACCTCAGGTTGAGCAATTTCCAAAGGGTTCTTCTTGGTACAGTAATCTTACGTTGCTCTGGGGACGAAATGACATTAGTATCATGTAAGAGAATAATAGAAATCAAGGAGGGAAATATACTCTCCTTTCGTTAACATCACAGAGGATTAAAGGCACATAGTTTACAAGAAATTGACAGATTTGTCATGGGAAGAAAGAAGTTAATGAAGCAGTAACGTGTAGCTGAAAAGTTATTCTGTAGCTTAGCTGCGTAATGCCGGAATTATGAAAATAAGGTTCACTATGAATATAACAACACAGTTTGAAAGCCTACTTTCTTCAGCCTTTGTTGTTAAAGTTGTTACTAAAATTTGCGAGCAGAATGTTTGCGGTTCAGGAAGCAAGTTATGCGTCAGGGGTGCAAGACAAGAAATCTAGTCAGACAGATAAGAAAATGTCTGTGAAAAGAGGAGCGACGAAGCCAGATGGACGAATCGTTATAAGCATTTCTGGAAAAAGATATGTTACAATGGAGAAAACATTACTTCGTTTTCCAGATACTTTATTGGCCTCGCCTGTGAGAGAGCAATTTTACGATCGCCATCACAGGGAGTACTATTTTGACAGAAATCGGAAAGCTTTTGGTGCTATACTAACGTACTACCAAACCGGTGTTCTGGTCAAACCAAATATGGATGACCGAATATTCTCAGCTGAGCTTAAATATTTTGGATTCCCAGTCGAAGCTGAAGAAAATCAACCACCTAAAAGGAAAATTCAAGCTAGAGTTTTACCCAAGAACGCAACCTTAAAGGCTATTTGGGAATTATTTGAGTACCCCGAAACAAGTTTAGCTGCTCGTTTTACAGCCTACTTCTCCGTCACTGTAATTCTCCTGTCAATTGTTATGTTCTGCTTAGAAACATTACCATATTTTAAAACTCCTATTTATGACATATCTACATCTTCAAAAAATGTTACGACAAAAACTCTGAGGAGCTTCGGCATCAAAGCTAAGTTTGAGGAGTTGTTTTTCATCACTGAGTGTATTTGTATAGCCTGGTTCACCTTTGAGTACACTCTGCGACTTATCAGTGCCCCGAAAAAGTTACACTTTCTCCATCAGCCTTTAAATGTCATCGATTTGGTGTCCATAATTCCCTTTTACATCACGGAATTCGTCAAACTAACAGGAGAAGATGTTTCAAGCTTGTCAGTTTTGCGAGTTCTTCGTCTTGTTCGGGTGTTTAGGGTTTTCAAGTTATCAAGATATAGCACTGGACTGAAGATCTTGGGATACACATTCAAAGTAAGTACAATGATTCATTCTTTTCTACCTTGTTGGACGTATCATCATTTGAAAAAACTCCAGTCGCATGGGAAAAAAGGCAATGGCAATAAAGGAAGCATCTTAGGCCATTGTAGGCTTTATCTATGAATGGAAATTTTTATTAAGTTCATTATCGCTTGACTGGTTTATTCCATAAGTCTTTTGTGTTGCATTATACAAGACGTACCTTCAGAACACGACAGATGATTGTGGTTGTTCTGATTACCTTAATTACCGGTGTTTCTTGCGTTGGAGATGGAAGCAAAGATCATTCATAATTCCAATGCAGAAATTTGGCGTAAAAGCTATACCTTCATAAGTATCCTACTCCAGACTAAAATTCTGGTGGGTATTTCTACCATATGTATGCCTAATTCAATGTTCAAGTAAGTGCTCTGTTAATCTGGTCAGCACGCACGTGGACAACAGGCGCTCTTATGTCTCACTGTCCTTTGAAGTAAAATGAAAGCATATATATATCCAAAAAATGTATCAAGTTTCATACAACTATAATTATACCAAAACCTAATTATTTATTGTTTAAATTGTTCAAGATACAATAGTATGCTGAAGAAGGTATTATGCGAAACTCTTGTTGTCTCATCAACAACAATTGGAAAACATTTTAAAGAGTACAAAATTCTGATGATAAAAAACTGACTAAAATCAGTTACTGGTGTTCGGTTAAGTGTTTGCAATATATTTAGTGAGGACCCTCCAAACCCTGCAAAGAGATGCCTCATATCTTCTACTTTTACTGTCCCCCTTATCCCTTTTACACAATGTCAACGAACAATCTGAAAACCATTCATTAGTTGGGATTGGTATACAGGATTTTGAACAGCATTAACTCCTCACTTCCCTTATTCTTCATGCTTAATGAGGGTATAGAGGGATTTCTACTGTTATAAAATGGGGCACTTTGGGGTAATGGAGAAATTCTTGACATGATAACTCAAGAGAACAATGTATGAAAAGATTTTCTTAATAGACATGGGGCATAGAAGTGTGTCATAGGTGTATGACTGCGAAAATAATGAAAGAAATACATTTGGTACTGCTTTTTCAGTAAAATAGGCAGTGTAATAAAAATGTAGGCCTATGTTTATTCAGTGGGAAAGTCAAAGGTCCTGGAGGAGAAAAACACAAATGCTGTCAGGAGCTCTTCGAGTCCCTCATTAAACTTCACTATATGGTGAGAGAAGGGGCAGAAGGGGGAGGGAGGCAGCAGCAAGGAACTTACATAAATTCTGGTCCACTTGTTGAGCTAAAGCGAACCCTGCTGCTTCCCTTATAAACTCCACTCCATACTAAGAATGGGCGATGGGAGCCATTAAAAACATGAACAACAAGAAACTAGTGGAGAGTTCAGGTAAATTAAACATCTTCTGAGACCATAGCTTTTGCATGGTTTAACTGCTAAGCCCTGGGGCTGTTAAAAATTACAACGCTGTGTCCATGTCAGTAACACCAAAACACCTTAGTAGGGGCATTTTAATATGGCCAGCTTCATCCATTTCTTCATTATATCTCCAAGTACAGTTCCGCCTATGCAAAGGGTAAATCATGTATCACAAACTCTTTTGTACTCCAACCTCAGTTAGTTAAGGGATTCAAAACTGGGCACTTGCCATATGTCCTGATACAGCAGTCAAGAATTCATACCTTGAAGGAGCAACTCAATAATAACAATGTGGGGAAAGCACAATAGGATGTTTCAGAAGAGCATCTAAAGTTCCTGGTTTTCAGCGGTTTATGGTACTAGAGTTTTATAAAAGCATGGCATACAGAGCAAAGTGAACCAGTCTAGATCACTGACATGAGCTACTCATTCTACCACCCCCCTCCAAAAAATAATGGCAATAGTAATAGAAACATACCTTGTAAATAATCAGCAAGATCCCCTCCATTGCAATACTGAAGAAAAAGTCAAAAAATCTCTTAATAACTATTAATGTATTGATGCTACAGAAACCAAACATTTACAATTAACATATCTAGAGTCAATTTACCTAGCAAGAAACAATCATTGTCATGTGAACATTAACTGCTTTTACACATTTCATCTAAAACCAAAGTGTTTGGTAATGGAAAGTAAGTGTTGGAAATGCTACACAACATTTTGCAAAATGAACATAAAGTAACAATTGGAGATCAACATTTACCAATATTTCATAATACTCCATTATATAAACCATTAGTGTCATATAGTTACAAATCTACGTGATTTTATTAAGCACTTAAATATCTGCATCTACTAATGAAGACCAGGATACAGCATATCATAAACATTCAGCTTTTGATAAAATCAATTACTATCCATAGCAGACCATTGTAAAGCTGTGGAAAACATCAACTGCAGAGGACTTACTGTGTATTTCAACTACTAGTAACAGAAATGGTGAGAGGTCATTAGGGGTAAATCTAACAATGACCTGGGGGGACAGCTTCCCAGAAAATTTCAAACTACTTTAACACTCTGCGTAATGAAGTTGATATTGTCGTAACTTATGCATGGATTAGATTTAGCATTCCTGCCTTACCATTTTTTGCAACCTTTCCATTGTGAGGACATGGCCACCACTATCCATTAATGTGCAATAGGTATAAATATATCTAAACTAGACAAAACAATAGTATTCCTTTTATCACACTGCATATCATAAATGACGCTGTGAATGGAATCACAACTAAGCCCCAAAGCAATCAAAAAATCATCAACCATGTGAAAGGATTAAGAAACCTTACCTCCATTATCATGAATACATGAGTTGGAGTTTCCTGTTGAATATAAGAAATACATTCTTTTATTGATGTATTAACACTAAGCAGTGGTAAAAGAAAAAGTGGATCACTACATGCTGATGGAGGAACTTATGTTCTGAAAATTTACATTGAGCAAGGTCAACTTTTAACCTTTTTGAATCTTTTAACCTAAGGCTAGTAACCTTTAGTTTTATAAATGTACACATATATAGGGTTTATTCATACAAGAAATAGTACATATGGCATATATGATACATGCAACATCTAGATACATCCACTTCATACTTTAAAGCATACATTCAAAAGTAATAAAGGTATTGAAAACGTCGTGAAAATCTCCAGAAATGTGTCACTGGTTATGGACCTGAAACTTTGCAGTAGTTAAAACGAAATCACATTCTTACTACAGGATACAATCAATTTACTTTATACACATATGTAGCTCCACTGGCTAGTGTAGTTATAATACAAAGTAATCATCATCATCATCGTCATGCAGTTTCAAGTTCATGCTGCCCCTTAATAAAGGCTTGGATTGTCTTTAGAGTAATTGATAAAAAATAGAATTTGTCTATAAAGATCAACAAAGTAAAAATACTTACTATACAGTCAAGAAGTTGCACAATGTTTTCATGGTGTAATTCCTGTTGATACGAGGAAACAAGGCAGTTAAATACAGTATACAACACTATATGTAAGTAATGAGAATGAAAAATTTGTCTTATAGTACATAAATACAAGGGAAACACAGTAACAGCACCACTTTATCAAATATCATATTTTGATGTAAATGTATAGCAGCTACCCTTGCATGAGTAACATCTAACATTGTATTTTAAATACCCATATGAAGTTTAAAAGATTGCTCACTTTATTACTAAAACATGGGAGGTCTGTTAGTACTAGTAAGCTAGCTGGCTATACTCAATGTTCCTCTGACAAAAAAACTAGAACTAAGATTGCAGGAAATCACATGGCTTAAAACAAACAGGTTAAATGAATGATATGGGGATTTTGGAATAAGCAATAAAAAGTTATTTGACTTTTTAGTTCTATGTATAAAAGGCTCATGAGAACAATAAAGAAGGGAAGCATGAGATATAATTGATGTCATGCTTGTGATTCCCTAGTGTCAATAGAAACATGCCAAGCTTATATGGCTGGATAATGATGAGTAAAGAAAGGGGTCTATATCAGCAGATTTTGACCTCCCTCATTTAAATGCTTGGAGTAAAGGAAATTTTAAGCAAACATTAATTTAAAGTAAAAAATACTAATATTACTTGTAAACCACTGCCCTCTAACTTGTAAGCAACATGATATACAAATACCTTTATGAAGTCCAGAAGATTTACCTTGAGAATTTGTATCTCCTTTCCAAGGAGATTCTCTGCTCTAGGAATATTTTTCTTTGTGATACATTTAATAGCAACAGTATGCGAAGCATTCTATGGGGAAAAATTGTCAAACGTCAATAATTAATACA
>JAAAKL020000099.1:0-23709 GCA_010016065.2 Carybdea cf. marsupialis auct. non (Linnaeus, 1758) | reverse complement strand
TATTGGTTCTTCACACAGGCAAAAGCACCCCAACAGACACCATATAAAAATGGGATATTGATTTCCAATATGCGATCTGTGATTCAATGTATTTTTCACATACCATCGAAGGTCTTGGTTATCAAAGCTATTTATCATTATAAGCGGTAGCCAAAAAACACTATGTTATCTTCCAGCTTCTAATAAACAATCTGGTCCTTCCTAGGATTACCTGAGCATATTACACTTCTTTTAACACTTACTTCGATTTGTAAACAAGTAGTGTTATTCCATAGTTAAGTTGAGTGTTACACGTGTCCTACAATTTAAGATTGCACGGGAAAATAGGCCCTAGGTTAACAATTAGTCTTTGCTATCAATGGGTATGCATAAGTAAAAAACATGCAGAATTATCTTAGGCGATTGACCTATGGTCATGTAATCTTCCTCTGTATTCCCTGTCTGTTTGCATATCATACCGATGATATAAACAGTAACTTATAAATAGCCAGGCGCACAGGGTATCGTATTATAACAGTCATCCCTATTGCATAATTTTGCTTACCTCCTGACACTCTAAATATATCATTCCGTAACATTCACGTCCTGTTTACAATTTCACAAATAATAGTTTATATCTAATTAAAAGGAATGTTCCCAATATTCCCGTAGCCTTACTTGATTTCAAACCGCGAACAGGTGACCAAGCATAACTGACAACTGGAGGGAATTCTGCTATACGAAAACGGTGTTCAGAATAATTGAAATATAACAGCTGTAAAACATCTCTGATACCCTATAAAGTTACTGGGTTCCTTCACATCTACAATGTACGACTTAAAATTGAAAATCGATAGATAATCGGATCAGTTTTTCTTTACCGCGAATCGTCATGTATTGAACCTCAGTGAAAATAAAGAACACTTCATAACATGCAGATGTCTGTATACATGTAAAACAGACGCAAGCCCTGAAAGATAAAAACAAAGTACGTGCCATTCTGCCTTTAACGGCGTCATGCCTCTATGGCAAAAGAAGTTGAGTGTTTACTTGTTAGTAATCGATCACGTAACGTATTTCACAGTCGTCAACAAATCCAAATTGGGCCTACCTTCCGAGATCTTCCCCTGAAGACAACAGCAAAAGCTCCATGGCCAATAAAATCCTTCTTGTCATATTCGAAATCTCCTACAACTTCCATCTTGTTGGTGATGGAGGAAGTCGTACGTGCCTACACACGCGTGATCACTGAAATATAGGTGAATACAAGGATGATGCCTTCTAGAAGGCACGCAGTCTTGAATTGTTACAACAGCTGCAATGTTCTTGCTAGAAACCTCCATGAATATACAATTCCCAAAATAGGAGGGATGTAACTATCACATTGACTCTTACGATCCCATTCTGTTAAAAAGTAGTGTTCTCGGCAACTGCAAAACCAAACGTCTGCACCAGACCAAGGTACTAAGCACTCAAAGTCAAACAATTTCTATGCGATAGATAATCCAGTAACGCTTTCATCGACATCTTCGCACTTCTGTCCTCATGATAACACAACAAGTGCAACTTTGAAAACTTTGGCAGTAGTGTGTCGCCGTTGTATTCCTCTCCGATACTCGTTACTGCTTTTTTCTCTTCAAATTTTATTTTTGTTCCTACAACAACAAAATTGTTTATCTGAAGACGGAAGAAATTGTTGTTCTTATCGCCTTCAATGTGATCCGGTTTGGCATTTCTCTTCTGTTTTGGCGCAAATTTTTTTAGGAGTTTTGTTTTGATCGGAGATGGAGACTGGTATCTAGTACTCATGTTTTATTGTGTTCAAACAGTGAGGTCATATCTGGACGACAGAAAAGTTGCACGCGCAATTACGAATGACGCAGCCATAAATGGTTGAATTTTATTTCCCATCTTTGGTTTTCCGATCGACAACGTCAATGAAACGTTTCAACGGCCAATCAAAGTAATAAGCATAGCTGAAAAGAGCGAGAATGTGGCTTTGATTTACAATGACGTAGAGACAATGTAGACTTTTGACATGTACCATAAAACGGCGATGCAAGGGATGAGGGGGTTAAAATATCCAGTAAATATGAGCCGTGTTTAATATCGAGAGAATGAACCTATCAGTAGCAGGTAATTTTAGCTCTTATTTAGACATACCTGTATTTCTGTGTATATACTAAAAACATTTTGGCGTCTCAGGCCTCATTCAAAGGGCAGGAAAATGTAACAATTTTGCAGTTTCCTCTTGCGTCACCTAGACTTTTCCTGTACGATTTGGACACAAATAAAGCAGGTTATTGTCTCAGTAAACACTACTGCCTTGTATCTATCTGATAGAGTTGTGTGTTTAGGCAAGGTGTGACGTGGATCCTTGAAATAGTACTTTAAAGCCACATCTCAACTAGACGATCTTCATAACAATAGCTGCAGCGATAGTGGCTACGCATGTGCAATTAGGATTTTCTTCATCGCTGCAGCGAAACAATAATCGGGACAAAAAGCAGAAATGGTTTCTACTTTTCTTCCGACGATTTTTATCGCAACCTCTTTCTGGCCTTAGCCTCTTCAAATCAGGCAAATTATCATGGCAGCGAGCAGCAATGCAACGGCTTCTAATCTACAAAACATTTCGAATATTATGTTATCAAATAACCACGACTGGCCTGTAAACCCCCCGCAGCATAAAGAGGGGGCAGCAACGATGGAGAATATATCACAACCACTTAAGACAAAGAGGCATTTTTAGAGGCTATTTGGCAACATCGATGCTTATGAGACACAATGGATCAAACGGTTGGCCCTACTTCAAAGGAATTTATGGTTTGTCGTGGCAATTTGGGCGGGCATTCCCCCCCCCCCCCTGCTGGCAGCGTGCCTGCGCCTAGCGATCTCCTTGATTCGAGACGCAGTTTTGATGGGGTCTTTGAGGGGGAAGGGGTGTAGTGCTTTGGCTGAGATAAAAGTTTTGAGACAGTGGTAATACAGAAGCAACATATCT
The DNA here is from genome assembly GCA_010016065.2 of Carybdea cf. marsupialis auct. non (Linnaeus, 1758). NCBI lineage: Eukaryota > Metazoa > Cnidaria > Cubozoa > Carybdeida > Carybdeidae > Carybdea > Carybdea cf. marsupialis auct. non (Linnaeus, 1758). The sequence goes on along the minus strand of JAAAKL020000099.1, from coordinate 20,726 downwards.
GCTTATTGATTGTTTGTTTGCGTGCGTCTTAACATGAAGTCTTAACATGAACACTTGAACATGAATAAACTATGATTATTGTTTTTATAGCTTATTTCCTATATATTTTGTAGATATGGTTAGAGAGGCAGGGGTTCAAGGCGCCTCGCTGTTAAATACAGTCGAACCTTTCTATAGTGGACATGCTTTATAGCGGACACCTGGTTATAGCGGACGCATTTTCTAGGAAATTGCCGAATCATGGTCAAGCTCTCATAGAAATACCTCTATATAGCGGACAGTTTTATAGCTGACACTTGTTACAGCGGACACATTTTCTCGGAACAGCCTGAACATTTGCCTTAAAATGAACCTGTGTATAGCGGGCACTCGTATTTTACTCATATGTGATCCCCCTACCCATACGCCTACGTGCACTTATTCAAACAGCTTTTCATCTGAAGCAACTCTCGATGAGTATATCAATTTTGATGTAGATATCAATCGTCAGAGCGTGCTATTAACCCGCTAAAAATCGATTGGAGACAAGATTCACGTGAAACAGGCATCAGAGATGTCGTGAACGCACATTGAGAGGACGAGCCAAATAGCGAATCAGATGACCAGACAGAGATAGCTGACATACCAATTGAGATCGACGCAGCATCATTGACGGCTTCAGAGGCAATCCGGAGTCTCGACAAAGTAAAGCAGTTCGCAGAAGTCCATGGCGACAACGACCTTTACATAACATTGAATTGTTTTATTGGATGATTCGAAGGTTTAAAGCTGCAGAAATTGAAGCCAAGTGACATTCATGACGTTTTCCAATCCTCTGAAACTTGGTAAAGCTTTATTAGTGAGGTTAGTTTATGAGGTTTAAAACATAGTCGTGCATTAACGTATCTTTTTTTCTTTCCTTCATGAAATATTGAAAACCTCTGTATAGCGGATACCTGGTAATAACGGACACTTTATCCAGGAATCGCAGGTGTCCGTTATAGACAGGCTTGACTGTAACACAATGCTATTGTCACGAGACCTTCTGCTTGAAGCAACTGGAAACAAAGGGGCCATAAATAACAAACTACTCAAAGGTCAATAGCTCAATTTCAAAATGGTCATTTTGTTAACAATATTGAAACACTGATATACCTACAGCTACAACTTCCAAATGGTTACTATTGCCCTGAGGTCTGTGTCCTCATCTAAAAAGTTACTAGTGAAAATAGGTTGCATAACTATAAGAGATCTTGATGGGCTCAGCGTATAAGATAAATGGGTACTATTGCCCTGAGGTCTGTGTTCTCATCTAAAAAGTTACTAGTGAAAATAGGTTACATAACTATAAGAGATCTTGATGGGCTCAGCGTATAAGATAAATCTAACATCCTGACATCGTCCCTAGGATGCTTTGAAAAATGAGGTTGATTTAGACTATAGAACAGATTTGTAAGTAAGCAAAGCAGTGCTAGTTGGTATTATATCGAAATGATGACTCGAATTCTCTTTTGACTTCTAAGAAATATGAGCCTAGCTGAGGGCACAGTATATAGTTTGAAGTGCCTAGGGATTAAGGAGCAAATAGTGGGATTGATATCCAAATACGTAGGGCTTTAAATATAGTAATTTTGTGAACCAAAAGTTAATTACAGATATCAGGTACATTAGCAGAAGCTCGCATGTTCTGGGGGTTTTACAAAATGAGGTAGAGCAGGCTAAAAAGATTCTTTTAATGACTATCCCAATTTTTATGCTATGCTCATCCCTCAGTAACTTGAATGACAGCGATTCAAGCTGAATTCAACGAAACTGTGTTACAAAACTACACACGCCTCTAAACAAAGCGGCACTTCTAACTCTGATTTTGGCCTCAGAAAGACAATTTTCAAGGGGCTTTGGGTCACAATACAGCCAAGTCTATCTTACAACAACTGATCTACGTTTTATGTACATGCCTTAGCTACTCCCCATAAAATATTAGTACTTATAAGCTGGATCTATTTCCTTGGATATTCTTACCCCCGTAAACTATTGATATGGGCGCACGGGCCAATTTTACCAGGGGGGGCTTGTTTTTTCCATAAAAAATTAGTCCGAGTTGCCCCAAAATATAAACACAATTTAAACAGAGAGTGCTTGATTGTCCTCCTTTAAATAGAGAACATCATAAAGAGCACAGTAAAATTTATACTTGATCAAAGGTCATGATGAAACTGTCTCTGTACTATGAAATATCTGTAGATAAATAAAGCTTTATCTCCAACGTTTCTTCATATACTTGACCTGACCGTAAAGAAGTAGTGATTGACCGAAAAGTTAGTTTCACCTGACTTTGAAAGGCTTAATGCCCCCCTCCCGATTCTCTTGCTCGTACACTTATGATTATCAAGATATGTCAAAATCTATTTGTTTCGAGTAATGGTCACCGATTTTAGGAACGCGACCTTTCGACTCTATATTGCTAGTCTTTATCTGGTGATGTCAAGTTTGATGTGACTCATCACTTGCACTCTGACCTTCTTTTAAGGAACAAATTGGGTTCACGAACTTCTCTTTCCAAGCCTTGCCGTTCCGACTAGCCTATAGGCAGCTTACATAGTTCCACACTTAACCATTGCTATTTCACGTCCGCAGTACCGTGACCACCAATTATTTATCGGGCGATGGGGGGTGGGGGGAGGATAAACCGATTTCATTCATGAAATTTAAATGTTCCAGGGACCTGGCCAAGAAAAGACATACACTCTGTTAAATTTTTCAATCACCTTGGAAACTGTTGGAGGGCTAAGAGCCCTACCAGCCCCCAAGTGCATACGGCATTGCTCCAAATTGTTTACTGCCACCAAATAGCAAGCACTTGCAATTCAGTGGTACCGAAGGTGTCATGAATGTTCTTATAATTGCAATCGGTAATAAAGAAATAATTCCGAAACTGATCTTCCACAGGTTTCTAGATCCTAAACAATATCGTTAGGAAAATGGCTCAAAGAGAAATCCCAAAGATGCGCATCGTTATGATTGGTGAGCCTGATTATCTTTATTCTTCGCGGGGCGTGTGACAGCTATCGCGGGAACGAGGGCGAGCGATTTTTTAGGAGGGGACTCGTCCCCCTCACCGTTCGGGATGTCGGAACAACAGCTGCTTTATCCTCCCACTTTTTGGTCCAGAAATGTCAAATTTTCCACGTTTAATCCTTACGTACCCCCCCGAAATTCTTACAGCTATCTGGACCTAGCGCCCAAGATCGTTATCGTTGCCAGTATGACTGAGCCCTTAGATTCGTGCGTCCCACTGTTTTCCTATTTCATGCACGTTTCATTGGTCCAGCTTGATTCACCTCAAAATTCTGTTGAGCATGCAACTGCCTAGCCTCGTTGTCGTAAAACGCCATGACGTAGTGATGGTGCAACATTTGTACACTTAAAAGAAGCCACGTGGGAAAAGCGAAAATTGATGAGATAAGGAAAATGTGCCATTTAATTTTAACAAGTCGAAACAGCGAAATCCTATTCTTTAGCATAAAAGAACCGGTTTGTGAAGGCCCTATTATGATAGATAAGCTTTTGCTTAGATCTAGGCTGTCTTCCATCAACTGCTTTACCGTTGTCATGGAGACTAGATACCCAAAGACTGCGAGAGTGAACTTTCGTTAGCTGAAATAGACTGCAGAAACGAAGTGTAGAAAATCCACGTAATAGTGAAATGCAGTCTGGATTCCTCCGATTCTGTTTCGCCTTACTTAAATATGCTTTCCACTTACATGTTGAAGATTTATTGGTTATTGTTTCGTTATCATTCCGTTTTTTGTTTTGGGGGTTGTTTTGGTGGCTACTCGATTTCGAGTGTAGCCTATTGCCCAGCCAGAGCGAGGAATTTCCTGGGGAGAGAGCACATTTACAGGGGTGGTCTCCCGTGACCTTCTCCAACCGATAGTCTTTGTATCGGGCTAGGTGGGATTCGAACCCACAACCTCTGGCATGTGAGTCCGATTCCTTAACCATTAGACCATGGCGGCTAATTCAGTTTAAAATTTCATATATTGGATGACTTGACTATGATAACTGTATCAAGAAGATCTGACTGACCAAACACAGTGACTAAAATACAGCCATTCTTTGTTGCTTTTGTTGACTTCCTGTACTCGTGGCTTTTAGAAAGAGAGCGTATGATGTTCAAAGGGCAAGTGCTGTGTGTTGTGTGCTTTTTGTCGTCAGGAGCTACAATCTTTCATTTACTAGCATAGTGACAAGTTTTCCCTGTGTGAAACCACTTTGAAACTATCGTCGGAACTTAGGCTCGGGATCTTTTGAGTTGTGAGTTTTGCTGTACTTCATGATGAGTAGGCCTACGTTGGAGTGTCCTTTAGAGATGCATTATTTTTAATAGATCCTCTAGAATTTTGATACCTTTAGTAAGCCCGGCCTAATTCCAAATAGCTTTGGAGAGACACTATATTTGATGCATCCCCTGGAATTTCGAGACCTTCAGTAAGCCCAGTCTTATACAAAAAAGTTTCGTTAGCATGTAAGATTATAATTTAGGGATAAAGTGTAGTATTTAGGGGTGAACCATGCTACTCCAGATATTTCATAAAATTATTTGATATTTAACCGTAGAAAGCATTGCAAAAAAGCCAAGGTAAAACCGGTCCAGCAGCTTTTCCATTATCTTCAGATAAACCTAAAAATTTACACTAGACAAAAGTGGCAAAATAATTTAGTAGCACAAAATTAGAAATCAGTCATTGTCAAAGACTTGGATTGTATGGATACAATTATTTTTGAATTCAATAAACTACAAGTGTAATTATCGATTTTGAAGCCTTATGTAATAATATGTTTTTACAACAAAACATTTACTATTAGTCATTTGTCTACAACGCGTAACTAAGATCCACTTCATATCCATATCCATCAATCGAGTACTTTCAGAAAACTGTTAAAAGGGAGGAAGTTAGGTCTATTTACGACTCGAGTTTTCTCAAGAGGAATGAGGGGTCAAAGTGAGATTCCTAAGCGAGGCTGGTTATTTGTCGTAATTGTTTCTTTCAAGTTGTAGATGAGGAATGTTGCACTTCGCCTTTATCTTGAGAAATGTACATCATTGGCCTCATTGCTATCCCAAAGTTTTGACTCACCATGGGAAAGTACGATGCTTTAAGTCTTAGAGACCTTTGAAAGAAACTCTTTAAGGAAAGTTCTGACTTTAAATCTAGAGCTTTCTGAAAGCATGCAAAAGTGCAAAAAATTCCAAGTTATGGAGGATTTCAGACTTTACCGTCAAGTTTTACTCATATACGTAGAGACATTGGCGTGAGAGCCCTTTATACGTAAGAGGGGCTAGGCTTTCTCTGCCAAATGAACAGTAAGTAAATACTATACGTATCATTACTCTAGTCAAATTTCAAGACGACCCAATGTGTATCAAGTACTGCTCGTTTTAGTTTCAGATTCAAACTTGTTTCTTCCTGGTAGTGACACGGAACAAAACTCGAGTATGTTTTGGATTTCTATACACACCATTGAGTCAAGTTACAAAATGAGGCTTACTCCAGCTTATATATCGAAAATGAACCCCTACTATTTACGTTTTTCTCCAGCACGTAATAGAGTTATATCCACTCTTTTGCCTGACTGATAGACGCCTGTGCCCGATAGGGAGGCTCACGCCCCCTGACCCCCGTCTGCTTCATCTATACGTAAAGAATAATCTTCTTGATTTTTTTCTGATTTGAGATTCGAATTTCCACCTTATACAATACTTTAAGTCGGTCCGAAAGCAATGCTATGTATATTTTCATATATAGTATTTCTTTACAATGACTGACAGATTAGATCTCATCAAGAGAATTTTAAATTTTGGGCGCTTTAGATCTGTTGACAGGCCCGTAGTTATTGTTGTAAACAAAGTTCTAATGACTAGAGAACGTCTAGTAAAGATTGCCAAGGTTTCAATATCTAACAATAGTTACATTATATATACACCTCCTCTTGAGCGGCACCGTATGAACGCAGCCTTAGTTATACAAGTTCAGGGAGTCTCGGCTCTAACATTTCATAATAAAGCGTATCAAAATAAGACACAGTTCACAACAGGAATTGATCGCCAGGAGTGGAAAATATACTGCTAGTAGAATTAGTGCCCCTATTATTTATGCTGAAAAGAAGATTCTACGATAGATTTAAAACATTTTAGCCAGACATAAAAGTAGATGTAAGGAAGACTGCCTAGGTTTCAATATCCAACATCTACAGTATTTATACACTTCTTCTTTCCTTTAATTAGTTCATCTTCTGCTACTTTATCATATTGATCGTCATCTACAATCATCTACGATCATTGTTACTCCGTCACAAGTACATCTATCGGTACATCTTCAGGGAGTCTCGGCACTAGCCGTGAAAACGAAAGGACATCAAAATCACTGGTCTCTAAACAGTGAGGTCAGTCGTTGGACGCCATTTCAGCCCCATAAAACAAAGCTCATGAACAATGTTACGTAACATTGCTGACCTTCCCGCGCTATTTTAACCGGGTGGGGCTAGTACTCGTGACTACACTTTGTCACTGTTGCAAACAAGGAGAAACTAGATCCAGTCTATTTTAGAGATCAGTGATCAAAATACGACACGGCTCAGAATGGTGGGGTCACAAAGTCATTGTTTTTCATTAGGTTCAGCACCCTCCAGCGATGCCATCACTGATAAGGCTTAGTAGAAAGTATGAGTTAAAAAGCCAGCGGTCTGCTCTTTTCAAGGGCAGTCTTCGAAAATAAAGCCGAGGGCATATGCTACACACTATGGGCGTTGTCCCTTAAATTTGAACTGTGCCTTTCAAAGGGTTGACAAAAGCTAACTATCAGACTGAATGAACTACGAGAATGAATTCTGACTGCTTCCACAGAGATGAGTACTCTTCTCTCACGAAGTTGTTTTGCTCTTGAAATTTGTATTCCATGCGCTTTTCTCCTTCATGATTTCCATATTCCATGTCAGATCACTTCCTGCAAAAGTCCCAACACCTCTCCTCGCTTGGCTTATAGTCATTTGATTGGAAATTTTGGTAGCAAGTGGTAGGCCTATTACTGTCCGAATCCGAAACTAAAGATTTGTTTTCTGTTGAGAGCATTACCAATCTAACCTCCGTGAATAAGCGTCTCTTCGAACAACCTTCCATGTAACTATTTCATTATGGAAACATTTCATTATGCAAAATATGGCCGCGATTCGACGTGTTATTGTAGGCCTAGTCATTGTGATCAGGAATTTTAAACGGAATATGTCCACGTTACATTGCTTTGTAGTTAACAGGGATCCTTTTCCAAGAATCCACCACCACAAAGTAAGAAGGTACGCTGTACTACATTCCTACTCTCCATCGATATTTCTACAGAATGTGTAAAATATCGATAATAGTTAAAGCTATGAACAGCAGATTTAAATCACTTAAAGGTGTCCTCATTTAGTTCCCAACCTCCCTCCACAAGAATTTAAATTCCATAGTTGCTTCAAAAAAGGTTCTCAAGTGTTGTCGATTCAAAGCTACTATTAATTGCCATGAACAAATCAGTTCGATTTAATAGCACATTCCCTCATCATGACAGTTCTTTATAAATAAATGAAGTAGGACCCACGTAGCGACACATGAGACAATCCATAATTTTAATATCTCATAGATTCAAAGTGACAAAACCTATGAATAAAGAAGTGCCTCTCAATTCTTTATACATATCGAACTGTTATATTATTTTTTCTGTTGTTGTAAACGAGGCCTTTTCAAACACCCAAGCGAGACCTTTATGATCATCTTCCAAATATATCAGATGACCTAGTAACCAAGGAAACGAACAAAGATGTTTAACTTGTCCCTTTAGGCTAGAAAACAGACCTTTACTTTATTCTTTTCTTTTGCATAGACGCTGTGAAACGTGTTCTAGCTCACGCGGAGAGGAAAAAAAATAGCTGCTGGCTACAGTTTTGTATTATGTATTCTAAAGCAACTCTGATGGTCTTGAGTTGAAAATTCAGTTAAAGTTGGAAACTTTTATGCTACTCAGACTGTGGTGAAATGCTGAAATTACATGTCTTTAAAATTTTAACACAATGCTAATATAAGTAACGTTTCGGTATTTTACACTAGTTTCTCATGTTTCTTTTTATTCTCCATTGTTGCATAGATAATACGCTTGTCCTATCTCTTTAACTCTGCTCACACAGCAATTTGATGCTTGAAAATCTGGTATTGCAAGCGGGCGGCAGATTACATCTTAGCTACATCATTCAATAGGATGACTTTTATAATTTCCAACAGTATTATCGCAATCTGGTTCTCTTAAACTCTAAAAGTTACAAGCGCACATTCCAGCTATCTAGATTCCCTCGAAATTAATTTGATTGTTATGGAGTAACAAGCAATTCCCAGATGCATAGGGTATATTTGATGAGCTTGTAAATTGAAAACTGGAAAATTGGGGCCCTATTGGGGCTATAACGCTAAGTGGCATATAAGAGAAGATCTGTTATTAGCATGTTCATTATAAACATAATCTGAATGTGATTTTTGTGGGGCCATTTTCCTACTCCTACTAATCACGGCCTTGGAAATAATTTCTCGAAAGGAATATCGTCAGTTAACAATGGTGGGTACGTCATGTCATGAATATTTTTGTAACCTAACAAGTAGTAATATGTTGAAATAACTGTCATTGTATTTTCAACATAGTATGATCGCCATCACCGGAATGATACTCGAGTACTTTTGTAAAGAAACCAGATAAACAATTGTCACCAAATGAATCACGACAACACTCTAGTAATTCCTTTGATGGAATGACTCTCCTATATTTGGACTAGGTCATAGTGATAGGGATAGGTCCGGGAAGTCAGTGTCATGGTAAACTTCCCTAAGCACGAAATTGACCTCTTAAAGAATCAAGATTGACATTTACTGCTGACATCGGTTATTTTGTTAATCGGATACTCCGATAACTATGTCTATAATCAAAAAAGAACTTAAAGATTGCGTTTATGGGTTGACAGATAACTTTAGAGGTAGAGACGCAAAAGTATACTAAATAACCTAAATGTTCTTCGCTGATTTACATGTTGAAGTCAGCGATAATGCCCTAGAGTTAATAGCCTAGCACATCCGAGTACAGCTATTAATATATTTGAGCAAATCACCAAATATCATTCATAACAGCGTATTTTATATCAGTCAGTTGGCTTCAAAAGTAAATCAAGGAGGTACAGTAACGACGAAAATTCAGCAACAATGATGGCATCCTTTCGATACCGACAAATGGTAGCAATTAAAGGCTCAAGATGCCCTACTGCTCACTACTTCTTACTACTACTGACATTCGGGATCACCATTTAATTTAAGCAAGAAACCTCTATCTATACATAAAGACCAGAAATGATCAAAAGGTAATTTGAACGTCTATAGTAAATTCTTGGAAACAGTGCTCTTAGTACCTAGTAATCAGTGTGTAGATGGTAGGCCTAACGTTCAATATTAAACAGTTCATTGTAGCTACTTTGGGCCCACCCTGTCATTTGTCCCCCTTCTTAATCCTAAAAATAAATTCCCAAAAATTAGTGGTGTATTGAAGAGGGTACTGGGTCAAGGCTCCTCTCAGGCTCGAGACAACTTTCTTTCAAGAACTAATTATAACCTATAGGGATAGTTTTCATTCATTAACTTTCCATTTTGAGATTATTTGCGTCTTAACGTGGTTTAAATTCTACTAAGGACAGGCGTCGCCCTATAATCTATATGATTAAGAAAATGACGTTATCATCCAGGGTCATGACCCTTTCCTGCAAAATTTCTTGATACACTGGTTTAGAACTATGCGTCTGAGCTATTCTAAACCAACACATATTGAATCTTGGGAAGGCCTCTAACACCAATGTTTCGAAATAGTAGATCCTTTATTCCTATCATCTAATGACCGATCTATTAACGAATATGGTGTAGCTTTTTGCATAATGATTTTACCAGATTTAAATGCCATGTTAAAGGAACCGAATGAATAAAGCGTTTTTGTCTCTCTATCTCAAAGTTGAACAGGAATAGGCTCGACAGATATTCTTATACTGGAAGGGAAAATTACGATATTAATACACAAATAACTATTAAAAGATTTATGAGTATTATAATCGGACCATTTTTAAGTACCGGTTGTCTGTTTCTTGATATTAAAATAACATATCTTGGAAATACATGAGCCCCCCTGGATGTCAACAATGACAAGAACGCATCATTTTTGAGGAAGAGCAGAGTGGAGTTCATGTCATCGACCATAAGCTATTATTATATGTATGAAGGTAGTGGTCCGATATTGTTAGTGTGAAAAATATCATTGTAGTCAGAATCAATTTGCATTAATAGCTTTTGTAAAAGTTGCCTATTCCTATACTTAACTTACATTATATTATATATTTATTAACTTTTCTTTCTTTATAGATTTTAAGTTGTTGGTTCTATCATATAGATACTTATTTGATTCTGCGCATTGAGAACACGAAGAAAGTGTCCTATTTACTTTGGTTATCGGTTGTGTAGTTTGGACATGCATTATCGTTTCATTACCTTATAATTTTATAAGGTATTTCGTAAGCATTGAGCCTAAAATACATCTGATTCCCTTTGGCTTTGTTAGTATGAGACAACCAGTTGTGCCAATTGCTAGCCGTGCACAGATCTCAAAGATTTATTGACAGACATCAATAGACATATCGACAGTCTGAAACTTGCTTGCCCTTGCTTTGATCATCAACGAATGAATAGGCCTTTACAGTAGGATTTCTAGGATGTTCCTTTCTACTAGTTACATTACATTACTGGCCTTTCTATTTGGGGCTCTCATCTTATACTAGTCAAAACACACATGTGGAACAAGAGCAGACAATCGCCTCTCAAGATATTTTGAGTCATGGCAACCTTGGAATGGACATCAGTGCATAAAACTACCAGTAAAAATACTAACATATCGTTGTCGCGGTTAACCAAGACCGCAAGAACGTTTGTTAATTAAATAGAAAAGGTCATTCTTTGCTATGTCTGTTTCGCTTACGCCAGCTATTTCACCTATTGAAGACGATGTGGGTGAAGATCTTCCTACCTTCCACTGCGAATCACACTCAACCCTGCTTTTAAATTCATAATAACGTTAGAAAATGCTGAGAAAGAATTCCGAACTAAATCAATAATTACATTATTGATTTAAAGAAGTGCTGAATATAAACTGAAGTAGAACTACGTATTGAAAAAAGATGTTGAGACAGTTTCACCAGCGTACTTCATTGTACATAAAGCAAAATTCATCTACTGATTGGATGTCCTATAAGAGGGAGGGCCAACGACGGTCATCACTTTTTTCAATGGACTTTGGACAGCATGACTTGCCGCATATTAGCTGACATTCAGCAAAAGTTACCTGACCATTATTGAGCTTCAATGGTCAGGTAACATATCGCAGCGAGGCTCCAAAATAGTGCAGAACTAGATGTCCATTTCCTCCGGCGGAGTATTGGAAGCTAATGAGGTGTTTCTGAGAAACAGAATATGTAATCAGCGGAGTTCACCTAGCTCAATTCGTACAGTGCACTCTGCTACGGGTGTGAATTCCTCTAGTGACAAACATTTCTACTTCCATAGTATCTTCTCAAACTTTCAAACAATTTTAAGCCTTCTCTTCTGAATATATCTACGTACGAGACCATACAAGAAACGCCGGGTTTTGTATTTTCATGGAGCTTAGATACATCAATCGCTTACAGACATATCTCATTCTGTTTTTATCTGCTTCTCTTTAGTCTCAATCACTTCCATATGCGTCATACCATCTTCGCAAATTCGTGAATGATTGTTATTTAAGTGTTTATATATCTTTCTTCTAACCCTATATTTTCCAATCTTACACTTTCCTTTTTAACATTTTTAGCTTTAGAAATTATGCTAGACTAAGAAGTCAATTGTTCTAAGTGGGCTATCACAGTCCTTACCCCGTCCTCCTATCTTGAGGTTTTCGCAATGCGAGCTGTGAAAAATTTCAATTCATTACAAGCGAGAGTAAATTTACACAGTTGCACATATTTTCACCAGTGTGAACAGAGTAGCCCTTACTGTGATAAAGTACCCCGAGGGGTAAATCCATAGAGGAAGAAGACCGGGTTCAGTCTTCTTTCTATATGGGTAAACCACTCAGATAAGTCCCGCACGCCTTCTAAAAAAATTTTGGGGAAAAAATTGGTGCACCTTGCCGTAGTTTCCACTTCGAGAAGGTACCAGCTGGACTACCTGATGTAAATCTTATAGTGAACGTACTTAATAGGCCATTACTATTGTTACGATCGGTTTGGGTATACGGACGAACTCTTAAGCCTCATGTATGGGGAATGTCTCTAAGTATCTGTACTGAAACGTTTTGTTTTTTCTATCAGTGGAGACACCACTACTCATGTAATTGAAGAGCAAGCAAAAACTCATTTTACACCCACATTTGGTGCCAAGCGTAGGCACCCAGCGATGCGATAGTAAAATGTAGACTGCTCTAATCTTACGTTTAATACAATGTTGCTTCGTAGTAGCACCCACTTCCTTTTTCTTATGCTAACAGCATTAATCAGACTGGAAAAAGATCTCTTCCTGCCTTTCTTGTTGCTTCCAGTATTGTTTCTCTCTTTGTTCTTTGGTTCTTTTTTCTCTGTCTCTTTTTCCCCCACTGATTTTCTTTTGTCACAAACATTTCATTATTTTTCTTTACTTTGTTGCTCATATTCTTTGTGGTTGTGCATCAATCCAACATCATACCATATCATGTCAAGAGAACGGACTGCAAAAGTATGCTTCCTACCAAAGTAATTTTACATACTACTTAAAATTCGTTCTTAGGGCTGCACATAGAAGAGAGCACTGGAAAGTCTCCTTAATGGTAGCGCTAGAAGCTCTATTTTTCCTTCTAAAGTACCATACCTTTAGAGAAGCCGTAAATAAACTACTTCAAGAACGTATTTTGAAATTCCCTGTATCAAAGAGGCATACGAAAAGAAGACCAGAACGTTGATGACGCAGAAATAAAGAAATAAAATTAAATTTATATTAATTTAGAGATTGCTCTAAAACAAACAGCGGCCCAGCATATACTATATAGATATCAATGAGGATGCAATTTCCTTATATGCTCAGGTAAAAGGTGTGCTTTCACCCCTCACAAGTAATAAAGCTCCTTTTCTACCTGTTCTTCTCTTCACTCCTTATATTATCGCCCCCTTTCCTCTCCACGGCCCCCCCTTTCCTCTGATATCCCCTCTGCTCCCTGATATTGCCACCAGTGTTGATATAGACCCTCATTTGAAACCCGTTGTCCTATATAAAGACCACTCAATGTTGGAAATTAAATATTAACAGCCATTTTATCAATAAAAATTGGCCTCGTATGTTTCTATGTCTCCACTATGATCAGAAAGCACAAAACTGGGATGCGAAAAGCAGCACTGATGCAGGGATTGAGATAGCAAAAGAACGATTTGGTGCCCAGCCTGGACTACACAACACACAGTTGCTGCCGTTTTGTGCTAACAAAGTAGTTTCTTCGCACGTATCGAACTGACGCGATTTCCTAGCCGCTACTCATAATAAGTTGGAGAAGACCACTGTGATGGAACGTCATGTTAATAAATTATCATTGGGTAACGGGGAACCAATTCAACGGTCTTCATAGGCGCAACTACCGTTCCTTTGACACTAAGGTACCCACAATCTCAGACTAATTACTTGACAAGATTTGACGGAAATGCGACCAAAACGGAAAAAATCTTGCAAGACAGTAGCCACATAACAGGCGCTTTCATTGCTGTTGTTACATGCAATCTGCCCCTTTCCCCGTGGTCTTAGGGGGCTCTGAAATGTTGCTCTCCGAAATCGTGGTTTTCAAAATTGTGAGAGGGGCACTGCTGGAGACATGGCTTTTTGTCAACGAAATTCGTCCGAAGTTGCAGTCCCTTATCAGCAAGAGGGAGATTTTGGGGTTGGCTATTGTTCTGTATTGTGTTACCACACAGCAGCCCTGCTAAAGATGATGACTTTCTAATGCTGAGTGGTAAGCTAATCTAACTCCAGTGTGACTTTGGTTGTTGGCATCGTTGGTTAAACAGAGACTGTGTGCCTTGGTTAAGCCAATGCTGTTCCTTGTGTACAGGAGGGCCTGTCTCGGGTCACCACTTAAAAGAATCTAAGACGTCTGTGATAGAAATTCTCGTGGATTAGATATCTTTGTACCATGGGGAATGGAAACCACTGTCTTCAAAAAAGACAATCCTGATGTACATTTAAGCATTCCAAGTACATGATGCGTATTAGTTCATAGACACACCACGAACTTTCTGGCCAGTATGGTAGGGAACGTAGAAAAAACATTTGAAAATTAACCGCTGTTGATACGGTGTGTCCCGCACACCTACCGCACATACAACCAGGCCCGTAACCAAGCAGGGGAGCGGAGAATGAAGTGTCAACATGTGAAAAGTTAACTTTTGATATATCATTCTTACGAATAGATTTTTAACGACACTCACAAAAACCAAAAGTCAACCCATAATGAAAGCTGCACGTGCAACTGATATAACCGGACTTTTTATTTCAAAGTCTGTCCATATGGGTCTAGTTTTTTGGCTCAATCATGATGATGGTGTTTCTATTTGTTCTTACAGATGGATCGTAGGAATTGGTCTTGTTACTTAGTTTACCTGAGTAGTCGCTGCTTCAAACATGGCAGATTAGATTATTGTATGTATTTATTGGTATATAATGGGCTAAAGACTACTTAAGAATCTATTTTCCAAGTTTTGACTTGTTTGTTTCACAACTTTCTAAAATATATGATTATCATATCTTAGTGTTATCTGACTGGCTCACTTCCGTTGCGATTACTTAATTAAGTGAAAGGTGAAGTTATATTTTATCAAATTTAGTTTTTCTTTTGTTTTGATGTCTCCACCTTCATGTTGTAATGTGTATAATATCATTTGATTCCATTGAGATATGATATGGACGAAAAAGTGAATACAATGGGCATGTGTTCACTGGTATTTCCACTTAAGTGTGATTCCATTACCAAATGGTAGTAATATAAATGATGTCATTTAGACACATTGATGACTTGACACATCGAGAGTATCACATAGCAATTTTTACATCATCAATGACTTTCACCTCTGTAATAAAACGCTTTGACCCCCCCCTATTGAATTCGTTATGGCTACGGGCCTGCCCACTAAAAACGCCTCTACTTCTTCAATCAGTTCAAGTTTTCTGTTTAAAATAGCGAAGTTCTGTAAAAACTGGTATCTCGTCCGCGACTAAAATTATATAACCTACCAACAACTCAAGATAAAACATTCAAAGGTATAGATAGAATCAAATGTCTCAACGTTCAGATTTTATTCCCCAGTTACATTTTTCATCTTGTGAAGACATTAGCCTTTAAATTTGCTCTCAAGTAACCTTTATACGCTACACAAAAACTCAGACGATTATCAGCCAACAACGTAAACACAATCGTTGCTTGAGTTCAAGAAACAAAGAATAGGTCTTCTAAGGTCTACTAAGGTCTTTTATCTCTGCCATAATTGTCGCAGTAATTGAAATTATAAGGTCATAGTCGCAGTGAATTAACTTGAAACTTACAAATGTCAATAAAGTGTCAAGTGTCATTGTTATATTACGTTTCATCGTGAAGCTGAACTTTAAATTTAAAGTTCGTTTACTTTCAAACCGAAAAAAGTAGGTATCCATTTTCATCGATTGATTGAAGGATTTGTTGCATAGAGTAGGCCTACCTAACTTGTCGAGAGAGCTTTCTAGAATAACGCGTTTAATTTTTAAAGGGAATAACGACTCCGAGAAGATTACCATTGTTATAAGTTGAACCAGTCTTCCACAGACAGTCAAATGTGTAGACATGATAGATCATGTTCAGCAGCAAGACAATGAAGTATTTGTACAACTTTTATACACGCATACACTAAAAGTACAAAAAGCGCAAATAAAAACCGAACGAAGGAAACCATTGTCCTTTGGTATTTTTGGTGATGGTTGAAAGTTTGACGTCCGACAAAAATTTTCTGCGGTTCGTGACCTTGTAGAATATTTTACAAGAGGAATTGACAGCAATGTGAAAAAATGTATGATGTAATGATATGGCATAGGCCTACGTATGTTTCATATAAATAAAGAGCCAAGTACGATAAGTCGATTAATAGTTTAAGATTTTTTCAACCGCAGATAATTTTTAACATTTTCATCTTTTCATTTCTCTGAAAGCAGTTGGCGACAGTCTTTTGCTTTCTTTACTTTCAGTAAACATATCACCTCAACAAATCCTTTGCCATTGTTAGTACATTAAAAATGATTGGGCACAACATGTTATTTCTCTATATATGTCATGTCGCTTTGGTAGGGCACAGTTACGTATTCATTCCCCAAGGAAACTATTTGCTTCCGCTTTAAAAGATTTCATCAGATCAGTTTCCTGAATGTGGTCGTGCTCCACTATGTGCACCCTCCAGTTTTGGCTGTGCTCGATCATATGCAACCTAAGATTGGTCGCGCTTTACAGTAGGCAAGAACAATGCATAGTCTTGCTCCCAGAGCGTGGCACGACCTCATAATATATATAATAATACTCTTCGGAATGAGGATCTCTTTGCCATTTATTGAATTTCTTATGAAAGACGCGATCGCGGTTGGCTTTCGCATTCTATTCACTCGATACATTTCTTCATAAGTTGTTGTTACCAAACTTAGTTGTTGTGAACGGTTCTTTGCTCTTCTCAACATTAAGTAAGGATGGCACCTCTTGATGCTCACAGAATCTTTTTAAGTCAAGACATCATGTCGCAAATTTTGTGGCAACCGTTCTGCATAAGAAATATCGCAGAGCAGAAGTCAATCGTTCTTCAAGGGAGGCCAATGCCTAGACTGCAACTGAAAACCGGAGACAGTATTTCAAGAGCATTGGTACCGTAAAATGGACTGGTTGTGTGGCGGCGAGGGCAAGAAAGCTCTGTATTGCTGGCCTTGCTTACTCTTCCAGCCTGGGATGTATCAATCAAGGACGGAAACTGGACTTCTTAACATGAAGAATGTTCTCTCGTATAGTAACAAACATGAGAAGCCCAAAACCCACCTTGGGGCTTACAAGGCTTGGAAAACATTCGATGTTGTTGAAGGAATAGATGTGATGATGTCAAGGGCAAGAAAGGAGGAAATAGATTGCTAAAACAGTGAGGTTGGGCAGAGCAGAGGCATGTTGAGTGTCATCTCAGAGGCAGTATTATATCTGGCCAAGCAGGAGCTACCATTTCAGACCCATGACGATTCAATAAGGAGCCTGAATAGAGGTAATCATAGGGATCTCCTGGAATGTTTTGCAAATTTCGATTCTGTATTTGAACGACGTCTTCATGGGAGCTTAGCCGAGTTTGTAAGGGGAAATGCTGGAGTTTTTACGGGGGTAATATGGAAATTTTTTGTCACCCTGTTTCTGATTATTTTATACTACGTTGGAGGGGAACATTACGTTATTCAACTGGTGCCTTCTTTATGTGGAGTTTATTGTAGCAATTTCAATTATTTTGGTGGAAGAGAGTAGTTTAATTACTCCCAGTTTTTATTTTGCCATGGCTGGTGAGGTTCCTTCTGCTAAAAAAAAGAAAACTAAAGCATTGAGAAAACCCTTGACGTGGGGCTTGAACTCACCTCATTGAAACTATTCAATGAGAGCCAATTTACCTGGTAACAAGTTATTAAATATTTAGCAAAGATCTTTTTTGCAGGTTAAGTTAGATGATTGAGATTTTGTAAGCTGGGATGGCAATATCAATTAAAAGTGGGTGTGGTACATTTTTCGAACGGGACTAATGGGGGCTACTTCTTGACGTCATTAGCGATGAGCACGACCATTTCCACAAGCAGAGCTTCGCAACGGTTAGCAGCATATCTGATTTTTGCCTACACGTTGTTTTCTATAACCGGTGAATTGTAAAACTTATATCTAACTTATTAAATTCGTATCACTTTTAGAAGAAATAATACGGAGTCGCTCATCCGATGACGTTCACACATCCAGTCAGCGTGCTGCTAACGAGATCGTTGTCACTATGCACAGACATGTATTTTCAAAAGTTGTTTTAGTGTTGAATGACGATATCGATCTTTTAATACCTTAATTTTGGCATTATTGAAGATTCCAGTTGTTCATAAAGCCGTGCTTAAACACTGGAGCTATGGAAATCTCAAGAGTGGACCAGAGTCAGAAGGATATCAATCTCTACGGAGACATGGCTTAAAACAGTTTTTAATCACTGTGAAACCAGACGTGTTTGATTCAAAGATCGAGAACTTTAAGCTCTACTGGAAGCAGTTTCATGTATATCTAGGGAGGGAATGTTCTGAACTCAAGCAACCAGAAGGCCGATGCTGCGTTACTTTTCGGGAGACGTACTGTACTGTCATATGTATTTGATGCCTTGGATGAAGAGGATAAAGCTGTGTATGAAAAGACTAGGCTTATCTAGGTGACGAAAGTACCGCTACCACAAGTTTCCACTGCTATATTCCCCACCGCTACATTTCGTTCAGTCTCCGCGTGGTAGCGGAAAGAAGAGGAAGCGGTGGCAAACGATCCAGAAAAATCTAAACATGGATGGTATGATGAGAAGTGTTCTTTGACTTTTGCTTTCTCGCATCTGTATTTTATATCAACACGTACTAAAACAAAAAGGAAACAGGAGACAGCTTACAAGAGGCTTCTGGGTAGACCAATTCATAGAAAAACAGAGCGGGCTGAAAAGTTTCATTGGTGAGTGCATACCGCGGGAGACAAACTAATAGAAGTGTCTAGAACAATAGTTATCTTGAACATGCAGTTGACACGTCTTGGATAACGAAAGTTTTTTTAGGAGTTAATTCATCAAATATCAATTATCAAACTAGGATTCTGACGATTGCAAATACCATTGTTCTCGGTGAATCTGATCATCATACGACTTTGTCATCAGGTGTCACAATCACTCGTGGTGATTGTCCCATATTGGCAGCTCAAAAATAAATTGATTGAATCTAATAAGATAGGCCTATACTATACATAAATAAAGTCCCTTCTCAACTCAATACGTAGTTTGGCTCAGCAGGCTACCGACAATATAAATTCCTGTACGCCTATTTGTAAGGGGTTATCCATAACATATTCTGTGATGACTTCATAACGTTCAAATTATATTCAGAGAAACACCTATAACTTCATTTACTTGAGATATTCCGTCCGGGGTAATACAGTTTGAATCTTTAGTTTTTGACACGGCAAGTGTAATACGTATCCATGACAGGGAGAAATATGCCTGTGAAAGCCTGTTTACATTTTCTCGCGATCTGATTGCTTAGTTTCATCGGCTAGCATTTAAAAGTTCTAGCGTGTTCTACTTTTCAACCCGCTACATTTTCCGCCTCACCTACAACAATGTTCTACAATAATTATGGGTAGCGGCGGAAAATATAGCGGCTACCATGATTTCCGTCTAGTGGAGATTTGGCTTCACTCAGACGAGGATCCCATTGTAGAATGTCTGAAGCTAACAATGTCAATCTTTTTTATTCTTTTGTTTTGTTATGATTAAATCTTTCAGTTTTTCAAAAATCCATGTGATGATGTACTTTTCGCTTTGCTGTTTTAAGCTGCAAACGTATTAGATCAAAGCAAACGATCTTCATTTTGATGCTGTCAAGCTAACAAGTGAGAGATTGGTTAAACACTGATCCAGTTGATGCTTTTGAATGGTCCAATTTCCAAACTGATTAAGATTTACACTTCCGATGGAATCATAGAAGCATAATAAAACGTTCCAATTTTGTCACTCGAACAATCTCTATTAACCAATCGCATTGCAAGAAGCGAGATTTTGGTGCAAAGTTCGCTCGCTAGCCTAATGTCCTCCAATCAAAGCCAAACTCAAGCTGATCACAGTCAGATTCTTGTATTTTTTTACCTGTCTTTCGAACAACATAGCGGCTCTGTTTTACACGATAATTCTAGCAGCCTAGCAGAGATCGAGAGCAGGGCCTTATTGACACAATACACTATACAATCAAATTCAGAAGAAGGAGTTATTAGAGCAAATCTTAAATTGCAGCCGAACAAGGGTTGACTTTGACTAGTTCATTATGCGTCGAAGAGACTTGCCGATAAAGCTTCAACTAATAAAGGAAATACTTCGTCATTATATACTACTATTTCGAGAACAAAACATTTGTTTTGTAGGTACAAGAGATCTTACAGTGTCTTCCATGTCAACGGACCTTTCAAATTAGGTAATTTTAATTAAAACTGAACGAAATAGCGAATTCATCTTGTACTTAAAAGCATTTATCGTCTGACTCTCTTCAGAGTACAATTTGCCAGAAAATAACTGAAAAGGGAATCAACGAAATTATTAACCCAACTGTGTTTTACAAGGTTTTACAAGGCTATGTCGGCCGCACGACTTTGAGGTTAGTTGACAGAATTAAACAGCATGCTCCATCCTGTATTCGCCAAGCATCAGCTCCTACAAGGAAACAACCACCTCGGGTTTCAGAGTGTGCCAAATTGTATACGGACGAATGCTTCCGCGTAATTGGGAAAGCTAGATCTGCTTTTCACTTGGCCGTTCTAGAATCCATTCACATCAAAGCAAGAAAA